>JAIFZK010000003.1:16560000-16562500 GCA_027481765.1 Tenualosa thibaudeaui
GGGAGCGGTTTATGTTGGTTTACTAAATGGGATGCCCTTACAGTGAGCGATTAGTGAGGGGTCGGCTGTGGAGGCAAAGAGAAGAAGTGGTGGTGTCGTTTCTCTCATTTTTCTCAGTATACGCTTTTTTTTTTCAGAGCCAGTGTAGCCTGGGATGGAGAGTGAAGTCGTTCGCTCATTGAATTAATTTCTATTATCACAGGCTTGTGGAGAAACATTGATGTTGGGGTTCTTAATAAGCTCTGTTTAAGCTAGACTGCGTATGAATGTCATTATGTGGAGGGGTTATGTGAGCCTGTTGATCAATAGGCCAATACTCTGCCGGCTCAAATGAGGTCTGTCACCGAATGAGTGCGTTTCTTCTTTCAGCACAGAGAAGCACAAAGACAAAGAGACGATCTGCATATCTCTTTTTCTCTCTCTCTTTCTGTGTCTCTTGTTCTCTGGAATCACTTCATTTTTGGGCTTGGCACTGCCTCGCACTTGTATTTCCAGAATGTGTCCAGCAGGGGGCTGGGTGAAACCTGCTCCCCCACCACAGAGGCAGGTGGTTAATGTGTGACCACTCGCAGTGCAAAAGACGACCAGACACAGACACAGACACAGACATATGTTCAAATACTTTAGCCTCCGAGAGAAGTACAGAGAGAGAAAGAGAGAGAGAGAGAGATAGGGAGTGAGGGAGAAGGGAGGAACTAGAAAAGAAAAGTAGAGAGAGAGTGAGGGATAGAGTTGTTGAGGAAAAAGAGGAAGAGTGGATTATACACCCCTCCTGAAGAGGTTCCATAACTCAATGGGCTCTTTGTTAGTGGGGCCAGGGAACATGGCTGATACCAGGGGGAGGTTTGTTTGGGCGTTGGGGGCTGGGGGGTGCAGGGAGAGGGCAGTGACCAACAGCATTACCTGCCACCCCACACCCTCATCTGCACCACCACCCTCTCCCATCCACGCCCAGCATGACTCACACATCCACCTCCATCAACGTCCACCTCCACAAACACTGCCTCTGTCCAGTCTGCCCCCGCACCACCCCTCCTTCACTCCTCTCTCTATCCTCCTCTCTCTCTCTCTCTCTCTCTCTCTCCCTCTTTGTGTTTGAACAACCAGACCATTTTTCTGTGTCCCCCCCAACCCCCAATCACCACACAGCAGTGGTGGGAGGGGCTCTGTTGGCCGACAGGCAGGTCTTACCTGGGGATGGTTTCGAAGACAGAATGAGAGCAAGAGAGAGAAATGATCAACCAGGTGAGTTAGATATCAATATGTGGTCTTTAAAGGACTCAGGAGGCAGGTAGGGAGTTTTTGAAATGGGGCAGGCAGTCTCTCGAAGAAGGGTGGATGAGATCTTTTTTTCTTTTAAATTTCAATTCAGGAAATGGATCCAGCATCGGTGGGTAGAATTCCTTTTCATTTGTCTGTCTGGCTTGAGAAACCAACTGTAATGAGTGCTGGGGCCTTGGGACGAGGTTACTGCCAATGGACATGAGTGTGTCAGTACATTACAGGTCCATTTTCAGCTCTGTGTGTGTGTGTGTGTGTGCACGCAAGCACATGTATGTGTGTGTGTGAGAGAGAGAGAAAGAAAGAAAGTGAGGACATGGTTATTTTCCCATGCACCTTGGCTGTTAAAGCTGTTAAAAGTGTGGTGTGTGTTGTGTTGATTTGTTTGCGCGTTATCGGAATTGATCTGCTACTTTGCTGAACAGCTGGGCTGGCAGAACTTTGGCTGGCTTTCAAACCATTTGCAGAGTTCCTGTACTGCGTAGCGATATTCCCATCTCTCGCTCTCTCTCTGTCTCTCTCTCTCCCACTCTTTTGCACTCGCCCCTCATCATCATCTCGTCTTTCTTTCCCTCCGCCGCCCCACCCCCCCCCTCTCTTTCTCCCTCTCCCCTCCCTTTTTTCTCCCTAGCTCCAATAGATGTTCGAGCCGAGTCTCTTTGAGGTGTTAGATGAGAGTTTCTCATCGCCCTCTCTCCGCCTGTGCTTACGGTGACTGCGGATGGATCTAGTGGTCCTAATCAATTACCCAAGCGTTTGCCAGCAGCCTGGGCGTGGGTGCCTCTCTCCAGCCATCCGTCCTCCCTATAGATCTGTGTGTGGAGGACAGCTCGGGCATCGACTTTTCTCTTTCCTCTTTGTTTGTCAGTTTGTTTGTTCCTCCCCGACGCCGTTAGGAGATACACACACAAAGACACACACACGGTCTGAGCACGATCGACCCACGACCTACCGAACGACCGACTGGCCGCCCTTCGTGGCAGATCGTTGCCGATAAAAATGTCACGGCCGGCTCCGAAGAGCACCAGCTAAGTCAATGTGAAAGGGGGTTTGATTGAAATAATCCCTGATACTGCCTATCAGAACAGCCCACCCTCTGACAGACGGTCTTATCACCCTGTGTGCAGGATGTGCTCGCCTTTCCCGTGGACCAAAACAAAAGGGGAGATGGATTAACCACGGGGCTTTAAATAACTGGTGAACACAAATATAATAGGCT
>JAIFZK010000003.1:16567500-16857500 GCA_027481765.1 Tenualosa thibaudeaui
CGCCATGCACATACATAATACATGGCCAAGCAGACTGGCTCGTGCTCACACATACTCACACTCCTCCTACTGTCATATATCCCTGTTCCTGTGGGGTTTGTGTGTATGTGTGTATGTGTGTGTGTGTGTGTGTGTGTGGAGAGGGGGGGTGGTGATGGTTGTGACTCTTCTCTCTTCTCTCTTTTTTCCAAATCTCATTTCCCCCAAGTGCATCGCCACTTGAGTTAATTGTGGGGTGTGTGCTGGAGATGATAGCAGTGGCGGCAACGGCGGCATTGGCACTCTGCAGCTCATCAGCTCTCGGCCGGAGCCCAGCTGAACGCACACCGCCCTGTAATCTCCTTTCTGCAGAGCCCCCAGCACGTCAGCCAGACAGACCTGCAACCCGCCCGCCTGCTCGACGCTCGCTCACTCGCACGCTTACTCACTACGCTCGCCACGGCACTACAGGCACAAGTGTTAGCGAGCAGGTTGTTGTTTTTTTTGTTCCAGGCTTAGCGCGCGGCGTGGTCTTACATGGCGTATTAACGCTTTTTCGGTTTCAAAATGAAATGTGCAGTGCTGTGCTGCACTGTGAGAAGACGTGACCGTGTTAGCAAATAGATCAGCAATATCCGCCACCTTTTTTGGGGGAAGAAAAATATTGACCCACTCTAACAGTTGAATGGATGAATTGAAATGCATTTTCAAAGTGGATATCAAATATTCATCACTCTCCCCTCTCTCTCTGTCTCTCTCTTTCTCTCTCTCTCTCTCTGTCTGTCTGTTTTCTCTTTCCTTCTCTCTCGTCGTCTCTCCAGGTTCCACAGATTACTGGATGCCCCGAGACAGGTAGGCAATCAATGCCCCACTTCACTTTTGCCTGCTTCTGTAGTCTTCACGGTCTATGCAAGATGAGGAGAAAGAAGAAGAGAAAGCAGGAGGAAGAGGAGGAGCTGGAGGAGGAAGAGAGAGCAGAGCACCAGCAAAACCACGAGACACAAGTGTGATGGGCCAGAACTGCCCGACGGGGGAGAGAGGGAGTGGAGGGGTGCTGTGCTGGGAGGGGAGGTGGGGCTGTGCTGGGGTTTGAGGTTTCACTCCCTTGCATGCCTTTATCCGCTAAACTCAGTTGAAATGCCATGAGTTCTGTTCCCTAGGAGTGTGTGTGTGTGTGTGTGTGTGTGTGTGTGTGTGTGTGTGTGTGTGTGTGTGTGCGAGAGAGAGAGAGAGGTTGTATGAATGCTGAATAGAAACAATGTTACAGGTCATCACATTACAAATCACTTTTGGCTGAAGTGTCTGGAAATGAACTGTAAGTTGCTATGGATGGAAGCATTCTTAAAGGATGTAAAAATGCAAATGTGGGCCTGTGTTCAGACTGTAGGTTTTAGTAGACTTCTGGCCTCTCACAGAGAGTCTACAGCAAGGAAGACTCTGCTGAACCCCCCACTCCACATCTATCGCTTGGTTTCCTGAGCCAACTCCACACTGTCACAGGGGAGATATTCCACTCCAACAACCAACACACAGCAGCAACTTTGTGAAAACAGTCATTAAAGTCCCCTCCACCTCCTCTACACACACACGCACACGCGCACACACACACACACACACACATGCACACACACATGCACACGCACACACACACATGCACACACGCACACACACATGCACATGCACACGCACACACACACACATGCACACACATCACTTGCCAAGCACAGATCACCTAGTACTGAGGTCACTGCAGGTCAACTCCTATACATACTTCAGTAAGGCAGAGCAGGTATTCATGTGCCATTCACTCATCATGATCAAGCACTTAATGTAGTTCTGGGTATAATTCAGTGGGGGGAATTCCGGCCTTCTGGAAAAGTTCCAGAGGAATATGTGACTTTATTAAATTGGACGGGGCGGGGGCACACTATTCTATCAGATGACCCAGAATTGTCAGCCACTGATGTTGAAAGACTTAGATGGACAGATTGAGTTCAATAGGGCTCCATCTCCCAGCTCCTCCATTACTGGAGTGAAATACTACGCATAAAGTCTTGGAGTTTTTGAATAGTTCTTGGGCACAAGTGGTCCCAGTCCTCCTGCTAAGGGATGGGAAATAGTTGGAGCATAAGTGATTAATGCAATGAGCACCACCTGTCCCACTAACAGCTTTAACAGGTCAGCAAGCACAGGGGGAGACGTGACCCCAGGTTTGGATCCCAGACAGTCTTCATGTGGTTCAAGAGACTAAACGTCTCTTTCTATATCCATCTCTCCCTCTCTTTTCTGTCTCTGTCTCTTCCTTTCTCTCTTATTTTCCTTCTCTCTCTCTCTCTTGCTTTCTCTCTTACTCTCCCTCTCATACTCTCTGTCTCTCTCTCCTTCACTCTGTCCTTAAGCAGAGATTGTTTTCTGATTGCTGAAGAGGTAATCAAGTGCCGGAGGGAAGGGGAAAGTGCACTTCCACAAAATGCCATCACGACTGTGTGAAAGGATGGAGGGGTGAGGTGATGGTGGTGGTGGTGGTGGGGGGTAGCTTCCATCTGTCTTGGCAAAATTACTCTTCCGATTTTGGCCTGTGGTGAGATTCACCTGCCTTCCCCTCAATTACTGTGGGGACACTTAAGGAGCAAAGAGAGTTAGAGAGAATTTGAATGAGGTGTCTGGAGTTTTTGGTGCCTGCTACACTTTTTCAAACACCAAACCTCCCAACCAAGAGCTCATCCAGCTCTTTTGTTAAGGAAATGACTAACAGACAAATATTGAACCACTGGTACTACTCTGCTCCTTCGCAAATCCTGTTTCCAAAGTGGAAGTGGCCTAGATTATGAAATATTTGCCATTTTGGCAGCTTGCTATTTGCCGTCTGGATATGTAAAGTACTCCGGCATTTCTCAAGGAAAACCTACTGAAACATTTTAAACTAGGAAAACAGTAACTTCAGAGAAACATATTATTAATCTCCAATTCAAATTCTTCCTATTATGATGATTTGGAACTGAGACTGCATAGAAATATTTTACAGAGAACTGGCAGGCTTCACTCGTTATCCAGTTGAGTGGGTTGAAAAACATGCAGCCACATAATCACCTCTAGGCAGGGATGTAATCAATCTCAAGACTAACAACCCTAACAGCCCAACTTCACCCAGAGTGTAATTTTTTTGTTGTTGTTCTTCTTCTCAAAGGCCTCTTTCTCACTGTGGCCCTTGTATCTCTGGAGGACGGAGGTGGTGAAGGTCGAGCAAGGCTGGCCCCACTCTGTTCTGCAGAAAGTCTGTTGAGGTTAATTACAGAAGCGTTGGTTCACCGGATGATAGCCAATCAGTCCGTGTAACAATGAGTCACCTTGGACAACAGGAGATTGGTCTGGTGCTGAAGCTGAGGGTTGCCATGGGGATACTGCTTGTTCTGAGTGATGACCCGCAGGTCTTGTCTTCCTGAGACTAAATTGGCACATCCATCCTGGGTGACAGTCCCTTTGAAATGTAGCCATCATGGCCAGGATCAGTCAGCCGGCTCCATCTTGCCCTGTCAAGTCTGAAGGGGGATCAAAGCCGTGTGTGTAGATCCATGGTGTTGTCACATATATAATGGGCAAGTTTTAGCTCTGTTGTAGTATGCCTCTGTGGTGGCATCCAGAGGTTTCTCCTCCTTCCCCAGATATGAACTGCAAAGACACATACATTTCTGTGGAATGTTCCAGAGAAAGGCCCTGTAAGCTTTGGCAGTAATGCTGTCAAAAAGAAAAAAAAGGCTAAAGTGACCCCAACCCCTCCCTCACAAAAGCCCTACAGACAGCAGTCACACGGCTGGAGACGAGCAGAGGTCATTTGTCATTGTGAGCTTCTGTGTTTGAGACAGAGAGAGAGAGAGGAAACAAGAGGTCAAGAGAGATATTTGGAGATGGAAAAAGAGGACCACAGACACAGGCGAGACAAGGACAAGGGGCGATGACGGGTGTGTGTATGTGTGTAGGGGGTTATGGGTTGGGGGAGGGGAGAAAGGAGGTTGTCACTGACACATGATGCGACTTCTTCCGCTGCCCCCCATCTGACAGGCAGACAGGGTCCCTTGCTTGGCTGATACCTAATGAAGATTAAAGTGGGCTTCTTCATGCTAAGCCTTGCTAATTAACCAATCAGGTGGACAGACAGCTCTGACGCGAGTCAACAGCGATGGGCAGTCAGAGATAAGGAAGGAGGCACGCCGGCCAGCCAGCCAGGGCTGGGGCCAGCAAGTGAGATTGTGTAATTGCGATGGTAATGGATTCTGTCAGGGGTACCTGTCAGGGAGCTGGCTGCAGAGTGGCAAAAAGATGGGGATTAACATTGCAGGGGGGGGGCAGATGGAGTATAAGTGCCCCCCCTCCCACCCCGACACACACACACACACACACACACACATACATAGACACATATATACACACCACTCCTTCTTAGCCAGACCCACCTGATTGCCAATTTGTGCGAGTTGCCGTGCATCACCGCGCCACTGGATAAGTTGGGGATTGCAGCGGCAGTGGTATGGGGTCTTTTTTTTTCACCGTAGCCGACGGTGTCAACGGAACGGCAAAAGTGTGTGTCAGAGGGAATAAATGAGGTGGGCGTCTGGGATTGAGAGACGGCCCGAGATTTCGGCTTTAATTTTCCAATTTCGAGGAATGCATCAGTGATTCTCCCCACCCCCCCACATTGGCGTGGGAGGGGAAGCGCTCCGTCGACCAACCGTTATCAGATGGTGCTCTCTCTGCCACGCTTGGCAGCCCCACCAGATTAATGGAAGAGGGAAAGAGAGAGAGAGAGGGAGAGAGAGAGCGAGATGGTGCGAGACTTAATACGGGGAATGGAGGCTGAGATGCTGAGACACTCTTTAGCTGTGAGTGAACAGGAGATAAGGCCGAGTGGTACATGACAGACTTCCTATTTCTCCTGTTCCAAGTGTCAGGCTCCAACAGCACGGCTACAAACCACTGCTTTTTTCACTATTAGTTATCTGCAGTTAATATTTTTATTCTTTTATTGTTATGCTTTTTTATTAAAGTATATTTTTTGGCCTTGGGTCTTGATTACTATAGGGAAGAGATGTAGGTTGGATTCAAACCTAGGTCGCGGTGGGCACCTGCCTGTTTATAATATAGACACATAGGAAATGAGCACCAGAATATCTTTATTGATTTCAACCATGCTGTAAATGCTTTAGTTATGATAAGGAATAATATAGCAGATACAACTTGTGCTTATGTTTAAAGTGAAACAGTTGTCCCGTCAAGGCACATAAAGCCTGCAGTACTATTGTGAATCTTCAGGCTGATTATCAAATCCTAAATGGATGGCAAAACCCAGGGACTGTGCCAACAGACAGAGAGATGTTTTTATACTGTGTTTTTAATTATAATTATTAGACAGCTTAGTTACTACTTTAATTACTGCTCCATATACTGAATAGAATTAAGATGGGATGGGGCTTAAGAGGTATGCAGTTGGCCAAATATATATATGAGATATGTGCAACATAGTATATAGGATATGTTATACCACATGCAATAGGTTTTATACGTGCTATAAGGGTTATATAAAACCATTATTACCACTGACACTTTACTCGTCATGACAGAAATGTTAGATGTTTACAGTACATTATGATGCAAAGTTGAAACTTGAAAATGTGTCTGAAAACATTTGTATCATTTTCAGTGTGTCTTTCTTCAGTCTTTCACACAAGCTTGCACTATAGATGTTTTTATGCATTATTACTTTATGCATTATTATCTCTGACTTAATGGACTAAACAGAAACATCCTGAAAAAAAATGTTGTATGATTACCTGGCTATTGTCACTGCAACAACTTTCATTACTAACATTAATAGTCATTGTTGTTAAAATTATTTCTTTTGTCCTTCATTTGGGAATCAGTTTTTCTGTTTGACCATCAACATAGTGATATTTTTGCACCTGTTAATAAAGCCATAACAATAATGTTTTTTTTTTTTTTACATTTTTATTTCTAATCTAATTTGTTTCGTATCTGGGTTATTTTTAATAAACTAGTTTTAACAAACACTCCCATTATACCACAACAAGAAAGCATCTGATCTGCCTGTGAAGAAGATACATCACAGGTGATATAATGTGAGAGAGGCCATTTAGTGTCCTGCTGTGTAGTCAGTCTATTTTGTTGGGCTTGTAGTCAACAAGACTTAATAATAAAACATATAAATAATATTTACATAAACAGTTAAACTACTCAATGGAAGTTTGCAGATTGAAAATTAGATTATCATTCTGAGGAGAATGATTTAACCCATTTCATCACATACTTGTGTATGTATGCATAGTTTGATGTTGGATAAAAATTGATGTTGGGAGCGATAGTTATCTATCTGCTGCATTTGAATATATGTAGGTTTTTTTTTATTTGTGTGTGTGTGTGTGTGTGCGTGTTTGAGGTCCAGAGGCTTGCTTTAGCTGCTGTTTTTTTTTCTTTCTGTCTTTCTGTTTGGTCTCATTTGGGAGGGTTTGAAGTGGTTGCTTAGCTCCTCATCCTCTTACACGGCCGGCATCTGTGCGAAGCAGTCGCCGTGGAGGGCTTCCACAGCAGCATAATCTGCTGCGCTCTTGTTCTGGGCTAGACTTACATTATTCATCTCACAGGGGCCACGGGCATCAAAGACTAGGGCAGGAGTGGAGAGTGTAGGGTGGTGGTGGTGGAGGTGGTGGTGGTGGGTGTGGAGCAGGGACTCACTGTCGCAACCAGTCTTGAAAATGAAATACTGAACCGTTATATATCCACAGGTCTCTCTAACTCTACCAAATCAAAAATGTTCTCTTGTTCCCTTTTTTTCTTTCCTTCTTTCTTTCTTTCCTTCAGTCTGTCTTAAGTTTTTCGCTCAATGATTTCCTTTCTTTCTCTCTTTCGCTCTCTCTCTCTCTGTGTCTCTCCGGTGATTTTTCTCTCTCCTGTGTTCCCTCGACTTTAAGACAAAACCACTTCAAATGCTGCAGAGACAGAGACAGAGGGGGATGACTCATAGGATTTAGATAGAAAGACAGAGATGAAGGTTGGGAAAGGTGCTCATTTCACACGCAGTCTCATTTCGGTTTCATTTGTGAACGCTGAAAAGCTACGTGCCCAAGTGAGATGAAGAAGAGATAATGAGATAGACACATGAACGAATGGACGGACGGGTGAATGGATAGATGGATGGAATGGCCACATCGAAAATTGTCCCCTTTTCTGCCAGACTGACTGCTCTGTATGTGTGTGTGTGTGTGTGTGTGTGTGTGTGTGTGTGTGTGTGTGTGTGTGTGTGTGTGTGTGTGTGTCTGTGTGTTTGAATAAGTGTGTGAATGTGTGCACAATTCCAATTCCCTAATCATTTCTTTGTGTGTCACAGTGTCACTATGTATGTGCGATCTGTGCCTCTGCATGTCAGTATCCACGCCTGTGCATGACAATGTGTCAGACCCTGAATATGTGTGTGTGTGTGTGTGTGTATGGATGTTTATGTGTACGTATGTGTGTGTGTGTGTGTGTGTGTGTGCGTGTGTGTGTGTGTGCCAGTAGCAGCAGCCGAGGGTAGAGGAAGAGGAGGGGGAGGGTGGGGGCTAGCTAGCTGGCTGTCTGGTGCTGCTGGTGGTGTTTGTGATGCAGGGCACGTTGCGTGAGGGCTGCCGGCTGCTCAGGGTTCTGGGAGCCTCATTAGCGCGGTGCTGCTGCTGCAGCCCCAGAGCCGGGATCAGCCTCCGCCCCACAGCCTCCAGCCAGCCACTGGCAGAGACGCGCCCCGGATCACAACCCTCCATCACTAGCCAAAATACACACACACACACATATGTACACATATACACACATGTGTGCACACACACACATACAAACACTCACACAGACGCATACACATGCACAAATACACAAACACTCTCTCTCTCTCCCTCATACACACACGGACACACTCCCCCTCTATCTGTCACAAACAACATACGTACATACAAACACCCTCCCAATGTAAAAAGAAATCATTATAAGTCTTCTCTAAATATAACAAAAGGGATCTGTGTGTCTGTGTCTGTCTGTGTGTGTGTGTGTGTGTGTGTGTGTGTGTGTGTGTGTGTGTGTGTGTGTGTGTGTGTGTGTGTCTGAGTGTGGTCCTTTGACTGGAGAAAACAATAAAGGACTTGCAGCCTTGTTTGCAGAGCCTGCGGTAGGTGACACTGAGAAGCTGGGTAGAAAACAGAAGTATTGCTTTTCATTGTTGCGGATTTTGTTTACAGCTGATGTCTTTTACAGTTCAAATTCAAGGACAGTTGGTTTTATGATGGTTTGAAAGCAACTTTCATACTTACAAACAGAGGAAAAAGCTTTCAGTCCACCATTAAATTAACATGAGGTACACAGCGTCACAAGCAGCAGATGGCAGTCAAAGAAATAAGCCAGATAGAAAAAAAATTGAGATTTTGTTTTGTTTCTATTTCAGATTTTCATACTGGCTGGGGTCTAGTAGAATCCTCTGCATATGTGTGCATAAGGGCTTTCCAATATCTGAGTGTTGTTCTTTTTTTTGTCTTTGGCTGCACTTTGTAGTTTCATATGAAGTTATTTATGCAAATGCAATGCTTTGATTAAATAAAAGCCACTGGCTGTTTCTGGAATCCAGCGTTGCACCTACCCTTCCCAACATCTCATGTCAAAGGGGTGCTTACAGTAAATACTTTGACAATTCAACGACCCACCACGTATGGACCCAAGGGTTCTGAGAGTAAGTGAAGTGTGTTTGTGTGTGTGTGTGTGTATATGTGTGTGTGTGAGTGCTTATGTGTGTGTATGTCTGTCTGTATGTCTGTGTGTGTGTGTGTGTGTGTGTGTGTGTGTGTGTGTGTGTGTGTGTGTGTGTGTGTGTGTGTGTGTAATAATATGCATTTTATTGTGAAAACCATAGCACAAAGCCAATAAATAATTCACAGTTGTGCAGTTGTGATGTTGAAAACAGTGAGACTAGGAGTGTGGATTGTTCCATTAACTTTCACAGATATCAGAGTGTTGAACATTTCCCTTGATGTGTTTCTGTACCAATAATAATGGCAGTGAGCTCCCTTGTGGATGCTACCCACTAACTTTCCTCTTTGACAGATTGTTTGTTCCTGATAGAGAAAGTGAAACTGTAGTAAAACTCTTTTGCAGGCAAAATTTTAGTTGTTTGTTTTCTGCAAAATAAAAAAGCATTTCCTTGGTAACCATGACTTATGTTGTTTTTATGGGAGTGGGAAGGCACCAATGTATAATCAGTGTGTTGAAGGGAAAAATGGCCTTGAAAAGCCCCAGAAAGACTTTCTATCAGGATGTTCACTCTTTTCCGGTGGACGTCTATTTTTGAGGTAGGACCTCTATTTTACTGTAGGCTAGATTGATATTATGTATAAGTACAAATTGTATAGTGTAGTTATACTTTACTATCCAAAGTAAGCCTAACTAATAAGCTCTTCATGCTTGCCAGTTCACGGTTAATTTTGTAGTTAGTTCGTAGCTGTGGAATCATTACAATTGTTGTCCAAGGTAAAAGCCAATCACCGGAAACAGTTTATCATCCTGACACTTCCCCCTGTGAACATAGAACATTAAACGACAGCAAACACAAACTGAATGGGGCACAGAAACTCACTCAAGGTCAAATTTTCCTATGCCCCATATAGTTAACGTTAGCTGCCGGTTTGCTATTCAATTAAATTTTCTTGTTCTTGTTCTTTAGAAAGCACTGTTGTTTAGAAAGCACTGTGGATTGAATCACACTGGATTTCTTTCCTTAATTACTGAAAGAATTATGACCATAGCGTTGTACTTTTGAATGTATTCTTCTCAAGTTTTTCTTCAGACTTTTGCCCCACAGATTCTGTCTTTGAGACAAACTGGTCTTGATTGCTTTCTTACAATTGCACCCAGCAAGGTTACACACACTTCACACAAGATATAGACCACTAACCATATATCTGTCTCAATATACCATATCCAGGCAAAAGAAAAACGGCATCTATGGTATGCTACCATAGGGTGCAATTCTAGTTCCATGAGGTCAGAAGGTCTATAGCTTGGCAGTAACAAAACCTGCCAACAAATAGCAGTCTAATCACTGGTTGTCAGTTTTGCTAATGTAAATCTCTGTGCGTGTGGCCTTTTCATGTCTTTTTACTTGACTACTTACTCAAAGTTCTATAGCAAAAGGATAAGGTGCCGTGGCAGACAAGCCCCAATGATGAGCTTGGCTTTCCTTAATCAAAGAAGACTACTGGAGACAGCACCCATAAATATCTTTAATTCCATTGATTTATACTGCAGGATGAGGCAGCGCACAGCAGGCCAGAGCAGTTCAAGGATAGGCTATTAATATCATCTTCATCTGCTTGTTATCCCTCTTTAAGTCAGAGATTCATAGAGGACACAATGTGTTGGCATGAAGCACACTTACACACACACACTCACAAACACACAAACACACACACCATCTATTCTTCAGTAAACAATCTGCCGACAGAGGATGTGCTAGTACCAGTATACTTGTGGAGTCCCTTGTGGAAGTGTGGATAATCCAAATGGCAGTGGGTGTATGGATGCTTGTGCCGTGCAGATGGTCTCACTGATCTGACTGACTGACGCCTTCATACTGACCTCTTCACTCTTTTTGCGTAAGCACCAAGCAGGGCAGAAAAACAAAGTTTCTGTCGGTTTCATTTTAGATCTCACTACTCTCTCACTAGGCTAATTGCCATGACCCTTAGCCCTTACCTTCACTAGACTGTTGAACTAGCTCTAACCCTCCCATTGAGCCTGATCTTATTTGAACTCCTTGTTTGTCTAAAGAGTGAATGTGGAGCCATGATTTGTTGATTTGTTTCTCATAAGCCATCCACATAAAGTACTCCCCTATTCCCTGCCCATTGAGTTAAGCAGTCAGCTTCCATTTAAGCAAGATTTTCTAACATGCTTCAATCACCATCAACCCAGACAAGGCATAATACAATACAACATATTGTGCAAGTGCACATTTATTATCTATCCATCTCTTAGTGAAATGTAGTTACTGATCTTGAAAGACCAGTACGACAACCGTGAGAGTCATTTGGTAGTGATTAGTCTGTAATTATCTCAGCTTGTAAAACTGATTAAAAGATGACTACTTTTAAGCACTAATTAAAATGCAAAAGAATATGATTTTGTCCTATTGGGCTTAGCAATCACACAACAGGCAAGATCATGTGAGGATCGTACATCTAGCATCATCAATGTCTCTCCAAACAAATGAACCACATCTTATGATACACACAGTGTCACTCACAGTCGCCTTATGATAGAGACATTATGACCTCAAGTCTTAATACTGTCAGCAGTTAATCCCAAGAGACAGATTTTACTCTGCTTTATCTTGCTTTGCACTTTTAAGAAGTAGTTAATTTCTATGTAATCCTCATAACTGTAGTCTGTGCATCACTCTTCAAGAGTTCTTTACAAAGTCCTTTTTGTTCATTAATGTCAGGTATGTCCATAGAGATGTGCAGTATATTGGTGAGGAGAGTAAACAGGGATGGTGAACCAAGTCAAATATTGCATTTTAATGGGAGCAACCCTTTCCTGGTATATTTATTAAAAATGGTTTGTTGTTTTGGGATAGAGGAGAGAGCCTCTTCCTTCAGCTTCTGGCCTTAAATCTTTTGTCACACACATGCACATGCACACACACATGCCCACACACAAACACACACACACACACACACACACACACACACACACACACAGGCCAACAACAAAGGCACTAATAGGGTGAACTGCACTACAGAGTTTGGAGTTATTGACCAGGTTTTCTAAAATACATTCCTGTCTCATGGGCCAAATGATAACAAAGCCTTTGGACCTTTACTGGGAAGACCTTTTGCCAGCTTGTTATTTAGGGTATATGCAGGGAAATGATCAACTGCAAGGCATTTTCACCTTTACAGTAAACTATCTGCTATATCAGAGTTGGTTCTAGCACAAAGAAGATGATGACAGTTGTATGTATATATAATATCTCTCTCTGTATTTCCTGCTGTCATTATCATGGTTTAGGCAGTATGTGAGAATCTACACATATTCATTTTAAACATGCATCTCCATGATAAACTTGTAAAATCATGTTATCTCTCACATCTTTCACCTTTGTAAGGTGGTGATTGAATGCAGTTTGACTCAAAGTAACGCAAAGGCGTGTTATGTTTGTATCACATAGTTTAGTAGTTGCTGACAGTAAGTGTATGATAGAACCAGAAAACCATGTTACAGTAAAAAATTAATTCCCATCTTATTATCGAGTGCATTTGGCCTGGAGAACAGGTCCTTTGAGGTCTCTCTTTTCTCTTGTCAGCTGGGTTCTGTGGTTGTGGTTCTATAGAAGGCGGGTCATTGAGGCAAGGCCAGGGAAGGGTTGTCTAAGGATGGCAGAACTGGGTCAAACCATCTGGGCCCTCTGCTCTCCTGGGCCCGGTTCTGTTTTTATGCACTCGCAGCACATCCGAGGGTGGAGAGGCACTCTCATGCATCAGATTGAGAACAACGCAGAGACAACCTGCCTGCAGTAAGTATCAGTTCGCCTGCAATTTTCACATCCACTTGTGGTTAGTCAGGAGGATGTGCGATGAGAACGGGGAAAAAATTAATTATTAAAAAAATGAAACCCTGCCCTGCTCAGATAAAACACATCACACACACACTTCATGTTTGCATACTGTGTCCCTGATGCTTTCTCATCCTCACTCTCCCACTCCACTGCATGTGTGTGTTTGTGTGTGTGAGAGTGTGTGTGTGTACTTTACATATGCCAGCGTGGCACTAACAAAAATAACCAGCACAAATGAATTCCATGTGATCTACGATTATTCACTAAACCATGCGCTGGTGTGGCCGCATGGCTGCTCTCAGGAGACAGTGACTCATCCGAGCATCTGAAGTGACGTCGGTGGATCTTGTAACCGCGCTGATGGAGGAGTGTGGGATGCTCATTAACGTTTGTTACCTTTTCCTTGACATTAAATATTCAAGATAAAAATGCAAATGAGAGAGTTTTTTTTTGTCTTACAGAATGTAAAAACTTCATAAGAAAGCCTTGGAATTCAGACCTACTTTTAAGTGTACTTTCCTTGGTTTTCAACCATCAAGGTTTTCAACCTCTGTGTGTGAAGCCAGGGTGGAAGATGGTGTGTGTGTGTGTGTGAGGGGTGGGGTGTTCTATCCCTCTCTATTAGTGGGTTTGCTGCTGTTCCTACATCACACTACAATTTCACAAGAAATAAAGAAAGAAAGAAAGAAAGAAAGAAAGAAAGAAAGAAAGAAGGGACAGAAAAAAAAGGTTGGAGTAGGACCTGGTGAAAAAAAAAAACTCAAATAAACATTGCCCCCACCCCACCAAAAAAAGGAAAAGAAAAGCAAAAAAAAAAAAACACTGCACAAACAACAGGATGGTGTTGATATGGTTGACGGAACAACATATTTCATTTCTTTATTTATTTGCATTTTTTTCTCTGCCTCTGATTGCATGTGCAGGGAAGTGAGAAAACTTACAATCTCATTTGCATATTCACTTATTATTCTGTCACTTACCATTAAGTGAGAATAAACAGTTGTAGCATTCTCTCTCTGTGATGCAGAAAACACTCTCAATATGTACCCCCCCCCCCCCCACACACACACACACAAAGACAAACATGCATACATATCCTTCCAGGAGGTTTCTGCAATTGTCCCTCCACTGTAAATTGACTTGATCATGAATGATCTTGTGGGCTTGTCTGTTTGTGGAGGACAGCTGAGCAGCATTGCCACAGAGAGCTCTGAGAGGCACGCTGCAAACCCATATGGATGCTGCATTCTTCTGCATTTTCTTTATCAACCCTTCATAGGGGAATTGTGCTCCCTGTGCCACAGTGCTGACAAACGGGCAATAAACAGCAGGCTGGACTTCTGAGACCGTCACGGACCATACCAGAGCTTTGTGTCAGCCATTAGGGAGCCATTATGCAAATATGGAGGCAAATAAGAGAGTGCAAAGGCAATTTTGTCTTAGTGTACGACGTCGGTTGAAGGATAGCAAAACACTATTACAAACATACCACACAGATAAAACATTTTTTAGATTTTTTAGATTTTTCAGTCAGGTAGGGAAGTCTCCAATTTCAACCATTCAACAAGAAGGAGGCAGAAAGCTTTTTCCTTTTTCCTGCCACTTTTAAAACACATAATGCAATCTGTAGTCATTTGTTGTGCTCTCATCTACCCTAATTTGCTATCATTTATGAATCTCGGGTGTGGGTGTGTGTGTGGTGTGGGGGGGAATCCATTGCTTTTCCCACATGATCATCATAATCATGTGCAGACAGAACCACTGCACATGTTTCTCGCCCTATTAAGGCTGTAAATCTGATTTGAATAAAGCTGAAGGGAGTGGAAGTAGGAGCCTATTAAGGAAGAATTGGGCGGGGGGGTGGGCGGTGGGTAGAGAATGTGAGGATGAGGCTCTGCAATCCACTCACTGTAAACACTTCTCACCCCATCCCCCTCTTTCTCTTCTCCCCACACACTTAGATTGATGTTATATAGATGGATGAATACAAGCAGGGGACCAAGAAACACAGTGGACTAACCCTGACTTAATTATTTTGTTTACTCAAGCACATTTATCCATTTCAACAACCTATGATTTATCATTCTGCTAATAAAAGTTTGAAACCCACACATATGTATATATGTAATTAAGACTGAATCGTAGAGAGAGAGAGAGAGAGAGAGAGAGAGAAACAGAGAAAGAGAGAAAGAGAGAGGTGTAATTAGCTGTGCAAGTTTTTAAGAAAACCCCCACAGAGGCTTTTTGTGTTTTGCTTGTGCTGTCTTTCCCCTCCACTGAGAGTGCATGAGAGCCGGAGCCGAGCTATAGCACTGTTGAACAAGCTGTTTGGCTGTTTTATTAGGATGAACCTGTCACTGCTGTCAGACGGGCTATGAAAACAATCTGTCGGTTGGCTTTGCACAGTGACTTACCGCAACCACTGTCTCGTACCTTACAAGATCCCTTGTGGAAATTGCATGTGTTTGGGTAATTGAGCCAGATTTGCTTTCTCTTGTTTTGTTTAAGCTATGCTATTTCCCTGGGAAATGGTATTTTGTTCCTCTGGTTGTAAACAGATATTTTCACTCTTTTGGAAAAAGTCATGAACTTCAAGATGGCATTAAATAGGCTGGTTTGACTTTATTACACCAAAAACTGTTAGAATTGATTGGGCTGACTTTTCTTCTTACAAAACATTAAGTATTAATGTTTTGTAATTATTGAGAAAATATGTGCTATGGCTTTGTATTGTAGCCTACGGTTATCTTCCCATGGCTTAGTGTGTTGTGTTATGTAATGTTGTTATGTTATTAGTAGGTAATTGCTGAAGTCTTTGAACTTCACACTTCGCACTTATCCTGTATATAAAACCCACAGAAGTGTAAGGAGACGCTGTGCCTAGGGTATCTGTGTGGTGCTTGATGATGAAGTTCATAAGATCTTCATTAGGGGGCGCTATTTCCTCAGTAGCAGCACTGCCTCCTGGCTCCACCTCAGCTTTGTTGAGCAGGGAGATATCTTACAAATACGTTTGGCTCATAGGATGTAGCACAATTTTGTCCCTGCATGTCCAAATACAGAGGTATGTTTGAATGTTTATGAACCTGCCACCCGTATAACAAGCATCCCTTTTTCCAGGTCCCCTTCATAATTTTCTGTATTCTTTCTGAAACATTTTTACTGCTGTGTTTTGGAATGGCATTAACATAACAAATGTGTCGATTTATAATTTAAACATACAAGTTGCTATAATATGACACTCCTGCATCGCTGTACTTTGAAATACGTTACCTTTTAAAATATCCCCAATTGAGTAGCCTACATTGGGAATTAAAATGGCCTTTTCATGAGCATAAAGCAGCCTGCATTAAACTGTGATTTAGGCACTGCTTCATTCAAAAAGCCTGGCCCAGTTGTGGCGGCATGGCCTATTTGTGTACGGCCATAGCTCACCGCCCTTCAGAAGGCTGTTTTATTTTAAACAATGCGCCACAGTCCCACAGCGTGTTATTATCGGCGAGCGGCACTGTAAGGAGGGGAGTGTGGCAAGACAGCGTAGGAGGCCAGCTCTGGCTCCAGTCATCTGTCAGCGCCCGGGCGCGTTTCCATGGGAACAACAAAGTGCACAGCAAAGTAATGAAGCAGCCGATAATTGCTCAGGGGTGACCTTGCCGGTCCCGTCAAGGTTGCTTTTGGGGGGCTGCGCTGCCCGTGCCTGTTAGCATACATTTTTATGAACGCGCACTCCTCTGGGGACGTGGGGATAGGGAGTACAGAGACCCCGGGCTTTAGTTATACAGATAAGGTCAATCTCACTGCTCATCCTGGAATCCCACAGTGTAAAAACAAATAGAAGACTAATGAATAAGATAGAGAGACACACAGAGCAAGAGAGAGAGAGAGAGAGAAAAACACACACACCCATCTCTCAGGCTGTGTCTGCCTCTCTGATACATGTGTTAGGTACTTGGCTAGATGGGTAGGCTGAACCAGCATGAATGCATGGAACCATGCATGAGATGGGAAAAAGATGCTGCCACTAATGTCAGTGGGGAGATTCACCTCCAGCGCATGGCTTTGTTTTAAAACCCCTGCCATTTCCCTGAGTGCCCTTCTCCTGCTGTCTGCCAGACCCATCTGTTCCCCCAGAGGAAGCTCTCTCTCTCACTCTCCTCTTTGGTCACGGTGACCGATGAATGTCTGAGATGTGAACTCACACCCAGCAGGTAAGCATGAACAAATATGTCCCCACTTCCAATCTAATAAAAGAACAACAAAAGTGGAATAGATGTATGAGTTACACAACTGAACATTTAAATAGATCCCATGTTTACTTAAATGCTTTGGCTTGACTCTACATTGGATATGTGTTTTTTGTTTCTATTTTGCTAAGCCACACTTAGATCTTTGATCATCTGTGCAAATTCAGTTAGCATCAGTGATACAAGTAGTTCAGCACAGTGCAGGTTAGTAAGGAGGTTACAGTAGCACCTGATTGTCATTAACAGGCTGCCCATTTACCTTCTGCTCATGAGTCTATGGGTGGTGGAGAGAGATAAATAGAGAGAGAGAGACAGAATGTGTGCCCAGGCTGAGAGATGTATGGTGCTGTGAACAAATTTCAAGAGCCCAAGGAAAGGTTGCCTTCATTCCTTCTGAGAAAGGTCACAGTGTGAACCAAGTCCTTGAGAGGATAATTGATGATCAAATCTTGATGTTTCCCAACTCGCCAAAACCATTACCATTTCTGACATGAACATGTCACCATTGCCTTTTGCCATGTCTAACTGGTGTTTTTAATGGAGACTCTAAAGAGTCCTCTTACTTTGGGAACTGCCATTGTTTTAAAGCTGTGGTCATGAAATACTTTCAGTCTCAAGCCATCTTGAAAGCAGCTTTGCATTTACTTGCTGCATGTAAACTTCAGAGAGCATCTTTGGGTATCTTTTCAACATTGCATGACATTTACTGATATTTTCTTTACATTCACTTCCTGTTTCTATGTAGTTTTTGGATGTTTTAAAATGATAATGTGGCACAAACAAACCCATATTCCTGTTGTTCAAGCTCACCGTGTCCTGTTGGTATTAAAAAGACAGATAAAATTGTTGTGAACCAGCAGCTAATGCTAAGCAGCAAGGGCATTGAAACTCTAAATTGTGGTCAGCTATTTTAGTTCAACTTCATAACTTCATTAGCTTACATTATTACTGCTATCAATTTTTATCAATGTCTGAAAAACTAAATTGGAATGCAGTGTGTATGTGTGTGTGTACTGTGTGTGTGTGTGAGAGAGAGAGAGTGAGAGAGAGTCTGTTATCTATAGGCTTCATCAACCACAACATTATTAAACAAAACTGAAATATTCTGAAATCATTTATAATAAAACACTAATCCAATTATTTAATCAAACTCACTCAGCTGCATCATAACATTACTATAACAGACATGATTTTTTTTCCTTTGTCAGAGGACAGATCCATCTTCAATAATCTGAATAACTCTGGTCTGGCATTTAACCATGTCAAGTTAAAGAGTTGTAGAGGTGTAGTCATAGACTAGCCTATTTCTTAGTGCTATATGTAGCCATGCACAAGGGAACCACTTATAATCTTGGTTGCACAAAAAAATGTCTACAGCAAGACACAAGGCTCCCCTGCACACCTAAGGAGCTCCACTACCAGCTTCAAAATCAATAAGGCTGAAATGGTACTCTGGAGGAAGCTTTTTAACAGCCTACATCTGGCAGCACAGTTACCTGAAACAACCTGCTCTGCTGTGGTAGAAACAGTGTTGGTTTTGTATAATGTGAGTGTGTGTGTGTGTCTTACATTTTCCAGCTGGGTTGTGTGTTACCTTCTCTTGATGATCTGTTCTTTTGAAGGGAGGATTTTTTTGTCAGCAGTGGAGTTTTGAATGTACATTGTCTGCTGACATCCTCATTTGCAGTTCTAGTTACAATCTCACTATTCCTGAACAGCTCAACGATCCATAGTTCTGCTACTGTTGTTTGTGTATCAGGCTACTGTACTATAGGCATCCAATTCTGTTATGCAGCAACATCTGGTATACACTGAATGTAACTATTCAAAATCTGGACTGCGGCAGCACGTGGCTAATGGCATATGTGTGGCGGAAAAATCCATCTAATGGTGATAACTGTGGAAAACACAGCCATATGCTATTTTTTTTTCACTGTAGCTGAATCTTTAATTCCTTGGCATGACTGAGGATATATACATGTAGTTGCACGCCCACTACAACATTTTTCCCACCATTTTGACAGTTAGAGTAGATTAGAATCCACCAATACCAAATCAAATAACATCACAATGTTAAACTCTTTCAGCGTTAGGCATACGACAGCATGATTGTGCCATCCTGCAATCAAATTTCTGTGATTATCAGTGATAAATCCAGCTGGACAGGAAGCCATTAGAGTAAATTATCTTTGTCTTTTCTGTCCATGTTAACACTAGCCTATGAAAGAATGTTGATGAGGAGCTGTGAGTTTTTTTCCCTCCTGAAAAGTCATTGTTGTCTGTGTTCTGCAGGTATGTCACGTTTGCCACTAATGAGAACAAATCATTCCAATTACTGACAGCCACCCACAAAAGACAGGGAGCTTAGCCCGGATTCAAAGCGCTCTGAACTTTACCCCCCCCCCCCCCCCCCCTTGCTTGCAATTCACCACATACCCTCCACCACATGTGGTCTTTTGAAATGCCACAAACTGGTGGCTGGCTGATTAGAGATTAAATAAAAGCTGTAGACCTTGGAAAGTTATTGTTAGGAGTTCGCATTTTGCCTGAGCATTTACTATGGGTTCCAATGTAGAGTTTGTCCAATAGAGAGTGGTACCTGAAGATTAAAATGGTGGTAGGGCATTTGTAAGATTATTTTGTATGTTGTAAGGTTTTAGGTAATACCTTGCTATCATACCTTGCTAGCTGTGAGTATCTGCTTGGTTAGCCATGACAACAAAATGAAGTTGGCTGAGTGATACTCAGTCCTCTTGTTTTCTGTTTGCTAGACATGAGCAAAGCTTGAGTTATATTAATCAACATGGCAGGCTCCAAGTATATAGGCTGTAGTTTAGTTTACATGACTAACAACACCACAGATAAATAGATCAGAAGTAGAGTCATTTCAAAATGATGAAAGCCCAATAATAGTCCTAAACCATCTTTCCCATCATTAACATGCACATAGCTATGAATAATATGACCTGCTGTTATCTTCATCACTTTAATTGGTGTAAATCCTGTCATAGAGGAACAGAGGAAGATGAAAAGGACTCCAGAATTAGGTTCATGATGTGTCTTACTCTGTCTCGCAAGGTTTATTCAACACAGGTGCACATCCCTCAGTATATATTGACCCAAATCCTGTTTTAGTAGGTTGTCCTCTGAGGATTTCATCATTAAAAGTATGTTTTCACCCACAGTTGTGTGGGAGAGGCACTGAGCACTTGTAGTCATTCAGTAATGTGCTTTATATAACACCAACCACTGTGACTCTGGAAGAGCTTGGATTCCCACTAATGTAAAATTCATTTATTCTACCTTCTTATGGGAAACATAAATTCCTTTGTAACATTTTTAACAGGACTGAAATGGCAGCACATTCCTTGGACATGTTCTTGTCCAATATACAGTATAGGCAAACTATCTTCAGAGATCAATAATTGCTAATCTAGCAAATAACGTATTATTGTACAATGCCATATCTATATAGATACGTTCAAATTGTACTTGACTGCAAACACCTGTTCTTACTCCTCCTGTAGGCTAACCTGAGGCAGACATATACAGTAGTGCATAGCACACTGACGACTAATGGTTCATCAGTATCTTTCATTGCAGATGTGGGGTGTGTCATCATCCATGTCTGCATGGCAGGGAGAGCCGAGAGGCACGGCTGTCTGAAAAAGGCCCCATCATCCACGAGAGATGCTGTCTGTCAGTCAGTCAGTCAGTCTATCCGTCGTTCAGTCCGTCAGTCAGCTAGTCAGTCGGTGTGCAGCCTGCGGCTGGAGAGAACACCTGGCTCAGTCACGGTGCTCAACCTGCCACTTTCACAGGCCAGTGGAGAGTGAGAACCAGCCAGTCTCAGCCTGCGTCTCAGCCACTGCCGGCCTAACCCTCCACACTGTGACAGGGAAATATATAAAGAAAAGAGGGAAAGAGAAAGAGGCTACCCAGGCCCAGGCGAGAGAAATTCGCTTAGCTGATCTCTGATTGATTGACTGGGGGAAAATGCAGTCGAAAATTCAGTGCAGACCGATAAAGTCTGGGACTCTCGGGGCGTTTTAGTCACAAAAAGTGCTTGCCAAACACGACCACAAAATCAATGAGGTCACAGAGGTGGAACAAACAAACTCCTGTCAGGGGGAATATTTTGCCGGATATACCTCCCCAGTAACCTATTCCCACTTTTTTATTGGCACTTTTTAAGCACAGCAGGTTCTTAAAAATATAATTTTTAAACAAACTGGTATTTTTGCACAAGCCAAAAGAAGCTTAGTCCCTTGACTGATATAAGAAATACACAGTAGGTTCGTTAATGATCTCTTATGACCATTGACCTTCTAGACCCTTAAAGGGCTGTGCACACATAGAACAATAGCTATAATGATAACTGTTACTAATACGATATTTCTGTCCACAGTGACCAACAATAAGTGTGTAATGTAAATGAACTAAAATTCCATGGTTTCTGATTGGCTGGTAACCTTTTGCCGTTCTCGCTCTGAAAGTGATCCTAATGATATCCTTATACATGCGGTATCTGTCATTATAGTTTGCGGTGTGGATGTGATCATTCATATTAATTAGAGCAATATTTATTTGTTAAAGTCATAGTTATCATTCTCGATGTGAACGGGCCTTAATAGAAATAAATGAGCATAGTAAGTCTAAAGCTGTCATCGCAATCAGTGATCTGAAGGTGAAAAGATCTGTCAAGAAGGTTATGTCTTCAGCCAGACGATGTTTACATTTCAGGGCTGTGTGATGTGGGGAAACTGAGAGGAGAAATAGACCTAATGATGAAACTGAACCAGTGCCAACAACTGCTGAGATTTGTGGTATAGTGACACAAGGTGAGCGTTGGTGGTGAGCTACAGGCGAGAGTAAAGAGAACCGGCATCCTTCATTCTGAATGCTTCTGCACAGGGCTATGGATAATGGATATGGACCGCAGAGAGAATGTTTGCTGCACACACACACCCACACACACATCTGGAATTCTGTCAACATTAAAATGCATGCTCTCTCTCCCTCTCTCTCTCTTTCTCTCTCTATCTCGCTCTCTCTCTGCCTCGTTCTATGTGTCTTTCAAAGTGGTGAAACATTCATGAATGTTCTCATTAGTTATTAAATAAACAGAACGAAGTGCATCACCATTCTGAGAGAATGATTGGTGCTGTGACTGTCTCAGTGAAAGAAAACACACGGTGTGTACTTGAACGAACTTGGCTTTTGTCAAAAGCACGGTGACAGTTGTCACACAAAACGCACAATGTTCCAGTATTGACACCTGGTTATTTAGTGCTCACACAGCTCAGCTACAAACAGCACTGTGACTATGTGCTGTGCAAGATACCACTGTGACTATGTGATGTGCATCGCCTGAATGCTCTACTCTCCAGTGAAGCTGACTCTGGCTGGCTCTTGTGGCTCTTGTAATGATTACAACAGGTTGTGTGGTGCCTACAGAAGCATAAAATACACCATGACAGGGAGAAACGACAGCTCTTGATTGATGTTCCTGATGAAGACGATGATGAAGATGAGGGTGATGATCATGATAAGGCTCAGTTTAAAATTATGTAATTATGAGCAACAGCTGTGACTGTAAACACATAGCATGAAACATGACATTCATAACACACTTGTGTGTTCACAAGAGAGCCATTTACCCAGAATGATGAGAATGGATGAGAGAGGCTTTAATGAGATTATCAATCAATTCGGAGCCTGACATGCATGATGGAGAAGTATGCTCCCCCTGACAGCTTCAACATGAAAACAGTTTAAATGTCCACTCTCGAAGCCTTTCTTATCAAGGTCAAGGTCAAGGTCAACTTTCTTATCCTCCAGGGGAAATTCATGTGGTCAACATTGCATGTCTCACAAAACATATAGTATTCAAAACAGATGACAAGACACACAGACAGTAGACATGGCATATTATAAACATCACTTGGGGAAAACACATTCACAAATTAATTCATGAATCCTCACTTATGTTACATAACCAAAAAGATATCAGTGGGTAATGCAAATCACAAACAGGAAAAATCAATGACTAGGGGTGTGATTCCACTGAAAGAAATAGATCCACCTGTATACTACAGTTGGAGGCACACATTATAATAGATGTGTACACATGGTCTGGTAAACAAAAAAACATATTAAAAAAGTACCGCAGTGTTAAAACCACTCAGCGGTGGAGTCTCCCATGTTAGGCAAGGTGCATGTCTGTGTCTCGCCACCGTCCTTATTTTGCTGTTGAGGAATTCACTGACATCAGAGCTGGTGCAGCCTTTTTGTTCGCATCAGTGATAAAAGTGCCTGGATTGTTGAGAATAGACCCTTAAGATTCCTCCCCGAGGCAAGAGATGTTCTCTGCATCACAAATGTGTCTTCTAAAGCCCATTGAAAGAAAGCCTGATAGTGTGGTGTGGTGTGCACTTTACCTTAAAGCTGGACTGTGTAAAGACCATAGGCCTTACACAGAACTGTTGTGTTAAATGCAGCTGTTGACATAATTTTAGTCTAATTGCAGTTTTTTTCTTTCTCTTACTTCCATGCATCAGACATCCAGTCTTCTTTGAAATATGCTGTGCTTACAAAAAAGTAATTGGCTTGGAGTGATGCCTGTCCCTGCAGACTTGATTGATTGGTACACTTGCACTCTGATTGATTGATACGTTTGCACAAAATAGCCTCATACCGCATAAAGAGCACAGAAGGGCTCCAGACAAGTTTTGTCTCCAAGCACCAATTTTTGACATATTTGTGAGAATACAAAGACAGCTGGCTTAAGAATACTAACAGAGGCACCGCTGACAGAGACGTTTTTCCATAAGCCTTCAACCTTTCGTTGTTCCACAAACAGCAACATACCATTTTAATTGGGGATTTGGGGCTACTGGGTTTCACAATACTGCCACTGGAAACTGACGTGTTTTTTTTTCTCACAAACAAGTCCCGGACAGTGATTGAGGCTGAATAGACGACCATACTGTATGTCAGTGGTACTTGAAGTATCAGATTTGGAAGTTCCAATATTTGAGCCTTGTGCACAAACAATGAGTTCCACCAGTGTGCTTCTGCTGGTCATGTTTTATTATATTTAGTGAATCAACAGAGGATGCAGCAGGAGTTTGTGGGTGGAAGCAGTAAGCAGAAAGGTAGGAAGAGAAAACTGAAGTCCAAGATTGACCAAGAACAGGTTGCATATATACCTTCAGAGTAGGAGGACTACTGAGACCAGAGTGCCACTCATGTATATTCTTGTGATAAAACAATAAATAACACATGATAAATATATGGTAGGGCACAGTGTTTCATAATTAATATGAACAATACAAAAATTTAAACACACATAATATCTTAGGAAATGCATGCATGTAATTTAATGTGAAAATGTAAAATTCTTTTTAATCCTCACTTTAATACTGTGTGTTTGATGAACTACAGTAGAGATTAACCTGTTCAAAAATATGACTACAGGACTGGGGGTGAGCAAGAAGAGTAGAATAAAGCAATGTATTTAAAAGAAAAAGTCAAGACAAAGTACAAACTGAACAATCAGTAACCACTGCACACACACACACACACACACACACACACACACACACACACACACACACAAGCAATAACTAGTGCACAAGTGCCTAATCTCAAATCTCTTGTGTCTTGTGACCAAAGGATGCCTTGTGCATACAGTATAAACAACAAATAAAGTAGAGTGCAAGCAGAAAATTATCTGTTGGACTGTCCCTCTAAAGCAGCACTGTAAACTTACTTTATTCAGCCTATGCTGTGCTAATGAGGTCCTTTTATGTGATCCTGGTTTTGCCCCATATTATAAACGTTACCCTTGAGGCCACCTGTCACACTAACTCTGTCCCATGTGGTTACCATGTCTTCAGATGTGATTAATGAAGTATGGGGCCTGTCCCAGTTAGGCTAATGGCCAGTCACCAATGTGTGGCATTAATGTCCATGTCCACAATAATCACTCCCTTTTTTATCTCTGCATATAATGGGAAAACCTTATAGTGGGCTACACCATACATAGAGATCCTCTGTTGGGAGGTGATTAATAAACAGAGGCATAAACTGGGTCAGCATCTTTGAGAATCTTCTCATCTCACTTCCAGCCTCAAGTGTAACTGAGCCAAACTAGGAAACCATGTACCAGTAATAAAGCCAGGCTGTTCAATTCGATAATTTTACCCACTGAAATTGGCTTCATTCTATCATCAAAGATATCAGGATGAACTCTGTGGTCTGAAGGGGTGACATTAATATTTAATGCATGACCCATATGTGAGAGAGAGTGAGACACAGTCCATCAGCTGTTTGGTTGAGCTTCGGTGGAAGTGCTGGCGGTCCCTGCATTCGTCGCATTCCGATGCTGAGACTGTACAGTTTCCTCGCGCAGTCGGGGAGCGTGTAGAAGAGAGGGAGTGTCGCGTGCGGTAGGATTTTCTTCCGCTTTCAGCCATAACCGCGAGAAGTGCTCACGGAGACTCCAAGCTGACAGCGCTGTATTCAGGGAAGAAGTAAGTAAAACCGTTTAATTAACATATCACTGGGCTCAGTCGACAACCACTTCGCACTTTGCGTTTTTTGTGAGGCGAACTCAGTCGGTGCATAATTTTTTAAGCTGGTGTAAGACACCGCAAGCATCCCTATCTGAATCATTTTCTGAAGACGGTCAGTTTGTCAATATCAGCTATTAGTGTTGTTGGTCAATCATGTATTACATTCAGTTCAGCAGAAGTAATTAGATGTGGTTGAGTGAAAACAAAGCGCTAATGAACTTTGTTGCTAACTATAGTTCTCACCGTGCAACACACGAGAGCTCTGTTGTGCCGCTCAAATCATCATAGTGAAATGGTGTACGATAGTTAAAATTCAACTTATGTGGTTAGGAAATTTGATTGCCTAACCACATTGCCCAACCTATTACTGATCTTGAATGCAACCTACTAGAGTATCAGTTATTCCATTACATTGCTTTAGCCTATCTAATTGACTTACATTGCTTCACTGTTTATTCTTATATGGAAGAGTACGCCACTGGTATGGATGCAGGCCAAAACTCTTAATATTGTGAATTTGGCTTCGTCCTTTTAGCACTAAACCTGTCACTCATGTAAGCAGTAGACTAATAGCCTACAGTATGTGTGAATTGGAAACTGCCACACTGGCTTACACCCATTAAGACTGAATGCTAGAACCATCACTGAAGGACAATTTGATTCTGAATGTGACAGGCAAACCTGAAGTTCTTCAAAACTCCATGAAGAAACTTCTCACAGTAGGAAATACGAATTTTGGCGATCATGACGTTTATGGGGAAAAATGCATACACTTCATACTCATGCAAAATATGCATACACTTCATACTCTCCATTCTTCCTAGCTCTGAGCATAATAATATGAAATTGCAGTTCTGAGATTTAATTTTAAGAGACCAGTTTTAAGATCTTGAACGAGCCAGCTAGGAACTAAAGTCTGTTACACTAGGTAATTTTTGTATTGATAATTTGTGTATTGATTTCTGTGATTGAAGACAAATGACAAAAAAATACAGTGTTCCTGTTCAGATTCCCACAGCAAGCTACTTTTCTGCTCATTATTGTTGTTTGAACAAAACAAAACGGCACAACAGAGTCAAGGTGCTCCCTTAACTGCATGCCACTAGGTAATGCAGCAGTACAGAAAGTTCTTAACTGAGCTTGAGCTACCTGGAGACACAGGAGGGACCATTTAAGCTGAGTAAAGCAAAAGTTTTAATGCACTGCTTTAAACTCATGTCTCCCTACCTGCACAGAGGAATAAAGAACAGAGGCTTGATGCAGAGCAAATAGGGTCACTGTTCTGCTGTTTTTTTGGACACTATTAGTTGCTGAGTACCATTTTGTCTCAAACTGTGATCTGAACATTCTCCTACATAAATGTTAAGTTGAGCCAACAACAGCAATGATATCAAATTGAACTGGGCCCTGGCATAACAGCAGAGCCACACACGTATTAGTCGGTGTGTTGACAATGATGTCCTCTTTGGGACTGTGTTGCAGTAGGACCCAGCGCGTTGCAGTGTATGGATTTATGAACAATATGTAGCCAAGCATGTCATCACATTACGCATAATTTATTGGTACACATACTTTTAAAGAATGTTGCATCAAGAAGAAAACATTTTATCTTAGATCCATTTGCAATGGCTTGACTTCAAGTCCTCCCACTCAGTTTCAGGGGCATAATTTCATCCTGTCTTGTATAAATTCTATTTCTCATGGCAGTCTTGTGATTTGCACCATTCCAAGACAGAACAGTGCAGTCCTCTGACACAATCAGGCCAGATTTGAGCTCAAGCAGTTTCACTCCCATCTTCTCATCTTCTGAATCAGGTCTGTGTGTGTATGTGTGTGTTTGGTGTGTGTATGCGTGTGTGTGTGTGTGTCTGTGTGTCTGTGTGTGTTACAATTCGATGTACTGTATTATTTGGCCCTTCTAGCCTGTTTCACTTTGCAGCCCTACAAACCTGACATCTTAAAGGCCAAGTAAGAAGATTTCATTACTAACAGCTGTAATAGTGTGGGCACACTAGGTCAACTACAGAGAACTGATTACGATGTCGACCGACAGTTGCTTCTGCCAATGACTGTTGCATAGGTCTGATAATATCAGCAGAACTGCACAAATCTCTTAAATTTGTGCACACTATGGCTGAGTTTCAATGTCCTCCCTAAACTCTGAGCCCTCATGGGCTTAACTAACTCATGCTGTAAAGTGAATGAGTTTGCAAGGCTATGAGTGCTCGCCCTGCTGTTGATGTGATTGAGACACCATCCAGCACCATCTTGTTCAGTTAACATAAAGTCATTTTGCAAAATGTGTTTCTGTTTCATGGTAATTGTTTTGGTCTTTTGGCTTTTCCATTTGTCCCCAGTGTTTCACGTCACAGTGCTACAAACTGAGGGTAATTCCCTTTAGCAAAGTCTGCATCCCATGCCGACTTTAGGAAAGGACTCAGAAAGGGTGCAACCGAACCCTCACGCACTTAATATTTTAACAGTGGGAACCCTAAACCCTTGCGAACTTAGCATGAATGCACATTCACAAGTCTGTGAGTCTGTAGGGGCAGACATTGAGACTATAACATTCAGGAGCTCTCTGTTGTGATCTGGAGTCATCATCAGCAGGAACAGGAAATCTACCTCCGTCTGGCACCCAGAGTCCAATGGCTCCCTCTTCCACAGTAGGCTATCTATCATGCATTGTTCTTGAGCCGAACTGTAATGGATATTCTGCAGAGTTCAGGATAGGCAGTCATCGTTATAAACATACTGTCAAAACAAAACGTGTTGTTTCCAGAAGGAAATAGAAGGTGGATGGATGGAAGGATGTTGAACTTTTGAAAGTATATGTAAACATACTACATTAGACCACTCACAGTTGAGTCTCATGTTGCTTGTGGTATCACTAACCTCATGACAGCATGTGCGTGTTGGTATGTGATTGACTAATCTGCCTAATTCATGCTAAAATTACACAACTCTGTACTAAGTTACTGTGCCTCCCTTTCCCCCCTTAATCTCCTCTTTCTTCTTGCTACAGTGAATCTCAAACCAAAAATACATTTTCTATACACTGACTCAGTTTGCTCAAAATACATCAGACACAGTGCATTGTTTTGCCAAAAGAAAAGTTTTATAGGAGCACTCTGAAGTTGGAAAGTAACTGATTTTTTGGCTAGAGTGCCAAAAAGGAGAAACATGTTTATAAAGCACACTTTATATAAGTTCGAACTGCTTTATAAATAAGCAGTTAAAAAGAACAGAAATATGTGTCAGGTCAGTGTAAATCATTTCTGTCTTGTACTTCAGTATCAATATAAAACAGCATTTGGATATTTTGCATCTATCACAGCAAAATATGAGTTGTTTGTTATTATAGTTAATAGAACGCAACAGGGGCAAACTATAAAAGCAGAGGTTTAAAGATGGACTATGGGAAGAGGGGGGTCACTTCTTCAGAAAGCAACATGCAAATCATGTTTGTGCTCTTTATCACACCAGAATGATGCAGGTCATGCCTTCCTCTCCCCTACACACAATATTTTCTCAGAAACACATCACTTTCAATGCTACACGCAGCCCAGTCAGCAGGAGCAGCTCCAGAACAGAGTCTGTGTAATACATGACTTACAAGAACAGAACTGTCTAGATAAGGCTGGCTGGGCAGTCCAAATACGGCGTGAGAGAGAACAGGACTGGAAATATTTTGACATTCCACGGAGCTGTGAACAGTGGACATGGTGCAAACGCATGTGTGTCTTAGACAGTAGTTTAATATCCAGGAAAATGAACAGTGCTGCTGCTGCTGCTGGATATGCCTGAAAAGGAGCCTGTAGTGCAAACCTTCAACTTATTGTGCTGTTCTCATACACATGCCCTCTGGCAGATTGAAGAGTAAGTACCCATTTGAATTGAGACAAGCTTATTAAATGTAAGTCCATGAACGATTTTATATTATGTCTCTGTAAATTCCACTGAGCAGGATATGATCACAACATCAGTGATTGCAAGTAAAGCCTATCGGAAGATAAACGTGAATAATAGCACAGTTTTAGGATTACATTCAGCCTAGAGAAGAGGCAGACTGACAGAAAAAAACCTTAGTTGCCAATTAAAAGTTTTTGAAAGGAATGCTTGCTGATTGGAGATGACTTCTGTAGGCACTCCTGGGTCTGCCATAGATCCCAAGCTGTTCAAGCAGTTAATTAAAAAAAAAAGTCATGGCGCAACCAATTGGTTACAGATTGCAATTAAAGCGCTTGGCAAGACATGCCAAAAGAAAGCAATCCCACTCCACTAATGAGAGAATGCGTGCACAGGGTCAAAGGAATCTGAGACAGCAAGGCCTATTTATTTTGTAATCCATTATTTAAAAAACCAAAGAGAGACAAGGCCAGGAATGCCCTCTTATTCTCTTATTGTTTCCCTAAGTTAGTTAATAACAAATAGGGATCTTGCGTCGCACCTCCGACACATCCGGTTGAGTCCGATTTGGCATTGACATTGGAAGAGTTAGACTTGGGCTTTTCTTTGAAAGTTGAGCAGAAAAAAGGTGCTCAAGTCATTCTTTTCAATCAAGGACTTATTTGCTGTTTTGCCGACGTTGCTCTGATTGGTTGTAGTGCTATCCAGTCTGAAAGACAACCGCTGATTCCGCCCCTAGGATTGAGCTCGGTCTATCAGTTGTGGCCAGACTATACATTTTGATGTTATAGTCTGGCTTATTAGGCTACCTGTTTGATTTACCTTGCCTCAGCTTTTCCAGTGTTTCTTGTCCACTGAGTCTTGTGCTAGCAGGATATCTGCTTGACTATTCAGAGAGAGGCATTAGGTGTGTGGAGGCTTTGATGGAAGGTCCTTCGCTCAGCCTCATTCACACAGGTGAAAAGGTTGAACTGCTTGACAGGGTCGATAGAAGCTCTTGAGGCAGCTGAGGCAGGTGAAGCAGTCTGCTTTTTGCAGCAGAGTAGGCAATTTCCTAGCATTGTAGAGTCTGATGCCAAGTGAATTACCATAGCAGAGGCTAGAGCTTGGCTGTGATGCAATAGCAGACAGCTAGGATGAAAGAGAAAAGTCACAGGTAAAATTTGGCTACCTGAGTGGAAAAGCTGTAAGTAAACAAAGTTTTGTCTGTGGCGAAGATTGTTGGAACTGGAAGCAGGATGAAACATTGTATTCAGTCAAGGAAATTATGGATTTGGACCAAAACACAGACTGTTAACATCGGCACTGCTCTTTTTCAACAACTTATCTTGAAACAAAGAGATAAGCAGTAAAATTCAATATCTATTGTCAGACATTCTTCCAAGGCAGTGCCATCCCTACAATTGATCAGATTTTGTATTTTCTGAATTTGTGACACAAAGAGCTTTTCCACAACAAAAAGCCCCATGCAGACCCCCTTGACAGTGATAATAGGCTGTTTTTCACATGCTGATATCAGGGGAAATAAGCCTCTCAATGTGATGTTTTGCTGTAGACTTGTTGGCATGCGAACAAGCCCGTGCCTGGGAGACAGGTCCCATGGAGGATTTCACATAAGACTGGCAGCTTGTTACTGAGCTGTTGCCTTTTTTTTTGCCTTTTCCTGTATTCTTTTCTGTGTGGCCAGTTTCTGGTCAGAGCAAGCAAATTGTTTTCTGCAGTGACGTGTACAGACATCAAATTAGTTTTGTGTTCAGACATAGTTTGATTACTTTGGTCTACAACAGGGAATTAACTACAATTTTGCATCATAATGTCTTTGGTCAGATGGTGTATCTCTAAAATATAATGCATGATATTGCAAATATGCAATATGCAAATATTTAAATTACCTAGGTGGAAGAAATTCAGCTTTGTGTGTGTTTAATCCTTTACAGTTGGTCCTAATAATAATAATAATAATAATCTGACATACTGCATTAGGTAGGTGAGCTGTGAGCAGCTGTTGGCTATTAAATAGTTTTGGTCCTGCCTGGCAAAAGTTGCTTTTTCACAAGTGCGACCACACCATAGCTACCAGATGATGACATGGGATCGAGGGCACCCTTTTATGGGGGTCAAACGATAGTTAAATAATTGTGCAGGCCTTTGTTATAAATTTAGATGTGTAATTGTTAAACAGACTAATTCTCACAATTAATTTGATCAGTTGCTAGCAACTAGTGTCAATGTTTTGCAATACACCCATTTAAAAAAAAAAAAACATTTTCAATGCTAATTCACAAGCTCTACCCAGAGGAAGAACAAATTTCTAAAGACATTTCCATACCCTTCAGCTCTAAAGGAGACCAGGGAAAGGGCTATTCTCCTGGGTCATTTGCTGGTATCTGAGAACCGACACTTCTTTAAGCAAGCCTGAATCCCAAATATAAAATGTCATTCATTGCGGATATAATCCATTTGGTTAGGAGGACTCTAATTGTGGAGCCGATTAAAAGCTTGGGGTGTAATAGAAGTGAGAGGTAGACGGCGGGAATGTGGATATTGCGCGGGGGACATCTCCCGGAACCGGGGAAGGAGTGAGTTCATTTGAGGCATGATTGAGTCTGATGAAACTCCCACCACTTTTGGCAATCTCCCCGTACCCCAGCCAGGCAGGCAGCCGGAACATCTCTCTATTCCTCTAACAAGCCGGCAAAAATCAGCGCCTCACTACAATTAAGCATCGTAATGTGGCGAGCACCGACAGAGGTGTCTAGAGAGATCATCGCTCAGACGATGTAATATTCTCCAAGTCCAGCCTGCTCAGTGTGGAGAATTTTTTTGCAGATTGCATGGCCTACCACTTAGACACTTCAGGGTGATAAGTAAATGTTCAAACGATTTCGTAAAATTGTCTAATAAATTAGCATGATTGCTTTTGCTAGTTTTACCATCTCAAAGAGCTCTGGTCCTGCAGTCTTTTCATAGGCATCTCATCAGGCCCATAATGTTCTTTGAGATGGCTACAGCGAGAGAACAGGTCTGGCATCAGTAGTAATGAGCAGGATGCAGCTGACACAGTGTTTACCAGGAAGCGTAACATTTACCCGTGGTGCTCGTTTGCGGCTGCTACTCACACAAGAGGCCCCAGTGAGCGCAAGGAAGGGAGCGAGAGAGAGAGAGGGAAGGAGGGAGAGAGGGAGAGAGACGGAGGCTACCACGAAGGTAGAGGGGAAGGCCTGTTGCTTAGCTACAGATGGATGTAAAGCCGTGCTATATAACAGCCCACTTCAAGCTAATTGTGCGAGCAGCTAAAGAGGACCGCCCGAGAGCAGCCGTGCAAAATTAATCGCATCAAACGAGTCCGTGGTGTTGCAGCCTCTGCGCCTCTGTCAGAGTTACAAACAAATGCACATACAAACACACACACACACAAACTCCATATATCATAAGGACCCACACACATTGACCCCAAACTAAAAGAAATGAAAGAATGTTTTGAAACAAAAAATAATGGTTTAGTAAAGACAGCATTATAATTCCAGTCAGAATATCAAGGCCCTAATGTGATGCCTCACTGCTCATTGAAGACTGAGTCATCAACACTCCAAGTATGTAAATAATTGGGCCGGGTGTCTGATTCATGAGTTTGTTATGAAACAAACAGACCCAATAAATCTAACCTATGCTCTGAAAAGGTGGAGATAATTTCATTAATTTTATTGGCATAGAATAAGATAATAATACCATAATATAATAAAATGTACATATATATATGTATATGTGTGTTTTTAAGAAGATTTTTTAAATGTTATTGTAACTGTAGGATCCCATAGAAGTTCTGCACTCCGGTTACGCTTGGACCAACCAGTTTGGTGATTAAGGGAAGCACTGGCACCGCTCCTGCTGGCCTGTAGGAGGCGATGTTGGAGATGACTGTGCCCTCAGCGCAGGAGTTCCGCTGGCAGAGCCTGGCTCGCTTGTCCAGTGGGCGCGTCTACCACTCGCTGGCTGAGGTGGGCGGGCAGCTGTACGTGCTGGGGGGCTGCGACGCGGCCGGACGCCCCTCCAGCGCCCTGGAACTTTACTCGCCCGAAGTGGACCAGTGGGTGAGTCTGCCCCCCATGCCCCTTGCCAGGGCCGGGGCTGCCGTGGTCACACTGGGCAAGCAGCTGCTGGTGGTAGGAGGAGTGGGGAAGGACCAGCGCCCCCTGAAGGCAGTGGAGGTGTACAACACGGACGACGGGAAGTGGATGAAAAAGAGCTCGCTGAAGGAAGCAATAATGGGCGTGGCAGTCACTGTTAAAGGTCAGGGCTGTCCCCAGATCTGAGCATGAAGCTTTCTTTAAAAGCGACATCCATTCATAGGTGGAGCAAAATGCTTTCATGGCTTTCAATGCTATCTTCGTTCTGGAACACTGTTTTATCAGTAGTGGACATGGTCATAAAATAAAAAAACATGGTCATGTTTTTTTTTTTAGAACACATTGATCTAATGTGACAAATGCTGCCAATGTGCCATTAGTGTCTGCCTAAACTTGTTTTAAATTGCTATTAGAGGCCAATGCTCCCTAAGATTAAACATAAGCAGGAAGTCATCAGGTCAGAAGTATGAATCATAAATAGAGAAGAAGCCTTTAATTTGTGACTCTTCTTTTAGCAAGCCAGAAAATGTTATTTTATATCCTCTGTGTGTGTGTGTGTGCTTGTGTGTGTGCATGCATCTGTGTGGTGTGTGTGTGTCTGTCTATGTCTGTGTGTGCAATTACCTTTGTGTGTGCATGTGCGTATGTGAGTGTGCGTGTGAGCGTGTGTGTGTGTGTGGCATGTACCCTGGTCTGTGTGCGTGCCCAGATGGCAGGGCATTTGCGGTGGGTGGAATGGGCTCTGACCTTTTGCCCAGGAGTATCCTCCAGCAGTATGACCCCAGGAAGGACATGTGGACCCTGCTGCCCCCAATGCCCACCCCTCGCTACGATACCAACATCAACCTGCACGGCTCCAGGCTCTACGTGGCAGGTGGGTTTGGCATCACCCTCTGACGTCAACCACGATAGCAGATATTGGCTGTATCCCAATGCCCCCATAAGCCTAAGCCCTAGTGCCCATGGTAGACACCTGGTGCGCATCAAACATGTGATGAAAACTGTGTCATTACAGCAAGCACAGGTCCATGCATAGCTCCCAGACCTGTTACCTTGCTCACATATGCCATGTGCATTCTTGTAAGCAGGTAAAACTGTTTCACTAATATTCATTTTTGGAGTAAAGAATTTCTGGTTAGTGTGTGTGTGTTTATTACAGTCCTTAATGGAACAAAATTAGGTTGTTAATTAAGGTTGAGGTTCAGTAACTAAGCTACATTTTTGTGGTGGGACACAGGACCCCAACACATATACAGACAACTAGAAAGAAAAGTTTGAGTGATCACTGCGATCACACTGTGCACAGCAGCAGTCGAAAACAGCCTTAAACCCTGAACTCTCAAAGAAAATTGATGCAAATTCATGATTGGCTAATTCATGCCAGTTAGGTCTTTGAGGGTTTAAGACTTAGGAAGGCATTGGGATTCAGCCATTCACCTTTTTTTATTCACCACCTTTTTGTGATGTTTGACTCTATTTAATGAGCTGTTGAAAAATTTACTGAGCACGTCAGTGTGTGCATCTCCAGAGTTTTGTTAGCTGGCTATAAAAAGACATGAGCTGGGGAACATGTGTTCTGTGTGTAATATTCATGTGTTCTCACAGAATTCATTCTATATGATGACTGATGTGGTTCTTAGGTAAGTGCATGTGAACAACAAAGAAGTGCACTGATAGACACACTACAGACCCATAAAATGTTGTCATGTTTGTCACAATATTGAGCAATTTCATGCAAAGTGGATAATTTGTCACATCCTTAATGTAGATACAATGGCATTTATTTTCATGATCCAAATGATAATATGAAATTGAGGATCTGTCGTTTTCAGCTGTGGGTTTAGGTTACATGAAAAATACAGAAGAAATAATATTATGTTTGCTGAGACATTTCGTATCTCTAGTGTCACATCCACATGGCCCATTACAGCGCCACATTACAGATCCGGATGACTTCACTTTTTCATACAGGTGGGCGCCAGGTGAAGCGATCACTCAAAGCCTTTGAGATGTTTGACATGGAGAGCCGGGTGTGGAGCACCCTGCCCGCCCTGCCTTGTAAGAGGTCATACTCGGGGGTGCTTTGGGACACCAGCGGCCGCCTCTGCTGGCTTGGGGGTCTGAGGCAGGGGGGCATGCACCAGCGCTCCAAGTTCACCAACAACGTCAACATCTACAGCCCCAGTGAGGGTGAGCAGTCAACACATTCATAATTCCATATAATTCTGTGTGCAACTTTGACTGTCCATATACCAAACACCTGAAATATGATTCATACATACATGTAATTGGCAAAGCGTGTAATAATCATCAACATGTAACCCAGAGAATCTTATATTGTTATTTGTTTCTTATTAGTATGTTTATGTAATATGTATGTTTTGTAGATCTAAGTTTAACATTGAGTGCAGAAGTGAAAAACAGTACTGGCCGTTTCAAGAGAGTCTAGGGTTAGTAGAGTTTCCATTCCATATGGCTGTTTGATGCGATATAAACATAGAGGAAGTAGTTTGGGAACGAAGTAGAATGCTCAGGCATTGTTTTTGCTTGGACCATTGAAGCAGTCTATATTTGTGAGTAGTATGTGGGTAGCCTTTCAGTCAGAGAGGGTAAAAGTGGAGTGAGGCACAAATGTTCATCAAGTTCCGTGTTCTATTTTCACAAGGGGAAGGGCGGAAAATCTCCCTTTATGCAGACCAGAGTCAAGCCCTCATACGCTGATACAGAAGATCATTGAAAGTTTATATTGTGACATTATGTGAGACTCCCATTTATGCACTCCCACTTATAAGGGACTATTCACATCAGCTCTCATTGTAACTCCCATTGTATATTATGTTACTCTATCTCGGTCAGTATTCAATGATCTTTGCCTCAGTTGCTGAGTGCTGCAAACAGAAACTTTGACAGCAGCATTACGACTCTGTTTATCTCTGTTCACATTGTGGAAGAATCCTTTTGTAAAGGCAATTTTTACTCAGTACAGCTGTCCCAGTATTTGAGTTTGTCTTCTCCATTTTAACTCCACACATACTCTCCGCTATCAAAGAAGGCAGCCCCCAGACGGAGCGCTTAATCTACCAAATGTGCATCCAAAGCCGCCCGTTAGTCACAGTCTGCCAGTATTGCCATATCCATGCCCAAGGCTTCTGGCAACCTGAGCACACCAGATCAAATGAAATGTTTGTGCTGAAGTTGGAATAATGAGATGCATTAAGAAATGCCCATCTGGAATATTGTGATGTCAATATAGCATTAAAAAATTAGATAAGGTCTGATAATCCCTTAGATGAGTTATTGATCTCTGGCGAGGTATTACTAGGGTTTTCCATGCGCCAGACTTCTGCGTTCCGAAATGCGATTTCCACTGATGGCATTTGCTGTGTGCAAGAGAGCAAATGGAAGATATATTTAACCTGCTGAGAGGGCGGGTGATGAGAGGACACTTTGACACCCTGGTGTCATGGTGCAGCTGTGAAAATAATATGAATCTTTCATCCCTGCTTTTTTGTTCTCTCTCTGTCTCTCTCTCTCTCTCTCTCGGTCTGTCTGTCTGTCTCCCCCTGAACGTTACTCTATTCAGCCAGACTCAGTTAGAGCCAAACCTACGAGCAGTCACACACAAAAGGGACTCTTTAAGTCAAAGGTCTGGGCTCCCTTTACTTTGCCTTGGGCTGACAGACAGCCAGAGGTCTCGCCACACTGCCCCCCCCCCCCAGCTCTACTGCCGCATTGTCAGGGAAATCATCAGTATATTATCAGATGGTATTTAAAGAAGCAAGTTATCTATTATTCTCTTTATATCTCTGGTGCCATCTGTTCCGGCTGCCAGCTAGTCGGACTGGCACAGTGGCAGGCCACCCGGGCGAAATCCCTCCAGTGCCACAGGATGGCTCTGTGTCTGTTCCCCTTTCTTTCCTGGCCATTTTAATTATGCCACCTCATCTCTATTTAGATGTGAGGGTGTGATAACCGCAGCGTTTCTGTAAGGAATACCTGCCAATCAGCGGCTATTTCTTTTTTTTTCCAAGACTCAGCTCCTAGGGGAATGACAGCTTGGAGAGAATTTCTTTTTTCAGGTCGTTTGAAGCTCTTTTGAGTGCCTCCGCCGAAGCACAAAGAGAGAATCAGATCAGACACCATCTGCAGCACCGCACACTGTAATGTACTAATTTAGTAGCCCTTACCATTCTGCATCCCAAGCCCCACCGTGGTGTAGATTGGAGATTATCCATAATTAGGAATTCAAAGTTTAATTTAAAACATTCTCTAACTTTCTGTCTTTCTTTTCTTATGTCTCACACACACACATTCCCTGTCTCTTGTGTGTCATTCTGCCAAACAGAAGAGTCAGGAAGAGAAGCATGAGATAGAAAAGATCCCCTGCACACAAACACACACACACACACACACACCTCCCACCCCTGGTTCTGTCCCAGTTATTAAAACTCTAGAGGATTTCCACTGCCCTGTCAGCAGGCAAGCAGACACAACAGGAAATGTAAATGAAAAATTGAATGAATCTTCCACCCCAGTGTAACACAGAGGAGTGTGTGTGTGTGTGTGTGTGTATGTGTGACTGTATGCTGGAGGAGCATAGTTCTGCTCACAGAGCCAATTAAACTGTTCCAACCGGATGGTTTACCAATCGCTCTTATCCCCCGCCCGAACATAGGCATTGGCTTAACTAATAGGGTTTGTCTGAACTGAGACAATCCTGCCAACATCCTATTCCCACGTCTTATGAGCACGATGATCTCAAACAGCCAGAAGATTATGGCTTTTCCACTTCATGAAACTGTTGTTGTTATTTCATGTGAAAAGTGTGAGATTAGTCCTTGTTTTCTTTTTTTCTATTTATAAGCAGAACTCAGGTAGCTCAAGCTGACAGCTCTGGAAAGCTGTAAAATGACTTTTTCTCTGCCAAAACTGTGTTATGCTCCATTGAATTAGAAACAGACTTCTGCTAAATCAATTATACATATATGATGTTTTTTTGTTTGTTTGTTTGTTTTTACATGACGCGTGTTTGTATTGTTAGAGGCAGCAAGCATGTAAATATACAGTTAAGGTAAACCAGTGTCCAAATCAAATTCTTATGCTCATTCTTGTTTTTTGCCCTGACTCTGTTCCAGGTTCATGGCTGAAGCCTGAAGACACCATTCCCTTAAGGACCAAACGGGCTGATTTTGCAGCAGCCATCTTGGGGGGCAGAATGATTGTGGCAGGTGGTCTGGGTATGTAAACATGTCCTACAAGTTCCAAACAGCACATGGATAGATCTTAGTCTTGCATAACCTGATGTTTACTACAGCATTTGCCTGGTGACAACCATGAAAGAAATAGGTCTGTATAGGAAACAATCTTTCATTGTTGTCACAAGACACACTGTGTATGTGTGTGTGCGTGTGTGTCTAGTGACAACCATGAAAGATCTTTCCTATACAGATCTATTTTAGCAGACCTACAGACCCTTTTCAGCTTACCCCTTGTGATTGTTGATCACAGAAGCACTGCTGGGGCAACAAATCCAGGGGTCTGAATACAGAATCAGTACATTTTATGTGTTATTAAATACTTTGTACAAATTTCCTATAAATATCTAAATCATTGTACAGTTGAATCATGCTTTTAAAATGCTCTATTTATCTATGATCACAGGATTTCAAACAACTCTTGTATGGACTATAAGCAAGGTTTAAACTGTGGTCATTATTTCTATCACCACACTTTGTTGAAAGGGGGATTTAGCTTGAGAACATACCAGAGGAATGCTTGAAGTCTCTGTGTATCACACAGAATTATGAAACCAGGATGTCAGGGAGTCAGTCACAGGGCTCCTGATTTATTCTGAAAGCTTCATATTATTTTCTGAAGCTTTGGCACTGAATTAGGGCAAGAAATTGTACCTATATTGAAATTACATTCACAATGGCTCTTTATAAATGGAAGGGCAGAAACCCAATTTGCACAGCATTAGGATATCTCTGTTATTAAGAACTAGTGAGAAACGTTAAGGGTATTTTGAATAAAAGTCATTATTCTAAGAGGTCATATATCTGCAGGAAGAACAGGCAGTTCTTGGAATGACCTTGTGGGGTTAAATGTATAGTATATTTATGTATATTCTAATGAGATTATGGGATGGTATTCAGTTTCCCCTGACAATTTTCCCACTCTGCATAAATGAATAAATATATTCATCTCATATTCACATTCCACACAGCTGGGAAATGCAGGGGTCATGACTGTGTGTGAAAACTAAAATGAGAAGGTAGCAGGCATGACTTTGTCCCCATTGTAAGTAGAGGCAACTTGTTGAAATATTGGTTATGGATTGTGCATTTGCATTCTGAAACAGACCCCCACCTTGATGAAAGCACCCTTCATCCTTTCACTGAACTGCATTGTGATCATGGCTCAGTGAGCCATGGATTGACTCTGAAATGATAAAAATCAGTAAACTGTTTAATCTCATTTGTGGATATTCTAAGACCAGAGGGGAAGTCAAAGTAAAACAAAGAGCTGTCACATTTTGGTTTCTTTTAGAATGTAAACAAGAGTTGGCACATTCATTCATTCCTCTGATAGCTTTCTGGGAGTCCTAGTCAAGTAATCTATTCTGAAATTGCTTTAAAGCACTTTGCTTTTCTGTTCAGGTAGCAGAGTTGCAACTAATTGTCCATTTTCTCCTGACATCCCGCACCCCTCCAACCCTCCCTACCCCGCAAACCCCCCTCCCAAGGCCATCAGCCCTCTGTGTTGGACACGGCCGAAGCCTTCCACCCACAGAAGAAGAAATGGGAGTCCATTGCTCCGATGGCTTCTCCGCGTTGCTCGGCTTCCACCATTGTCATCCACGATCGTCTATTTGTAGTGGGCGGTGTCAATCAGATCCCTACCTCAGCTCATGAGGTTCTGTTCATAAAGGAGGAGTGTTTGTAGCCATAGCCTGTGGTATGGTGAAATTGCAATGTGAGATTTTAGAAGCGTTAGCTCCCCCTACAGGCCACGCTTTCACAGCACACACAGTTAGACTTGCAGCGCCATCTGCAGGCACATATGTAAGAACCGGTTGCAAATTGTAGCCATACAGAAAGTAGCTGTCAAATTTGAGCAGTAGGAAGCCTTAACCAATAGCCAAAGACTGGCAAAACTACAATCACAACCAAACTGTGTCCCCACAGCATAACAAAGTCATAAATATCAATACAGTCCATTAAACAATGCTGTACATTGTAACTCATATGCAGATTTTTATATTATTTGAGGAGCTGGTTTTCTCTGTAGATAGTTCACATATTCAGGAATACAGGATGCATTTAGTGCAAAGTGTCTGTGTTAACCTTTTAGCTTACACGACGTGCACTTTGTGAAGATTGCACTGGTGTTAGTATTCTTGTAGCAGAATGCACTTACGTATTATATTATTTATCAGCTAACCGTCTCTGAGAAATGTTTAATGTGTGTTTGTGTTTCAGCAGTGACAATAATAACAGGAGATGAAGGTCATTCAGCCGAGAAATGCCATAAATAAATTATATTTTTACAACAACAGATTAAGTGCCATTTTACAGACAGTGACAGACATTTATTCTCTCTTGAAACTAAAATTGAAAGAACAAATAACTGCAAGAGAATACAGTGTTTCCCCCCTCATACCGCCTGTGGACTTTCTGCATTCAAAGCACAACCGTTGCAACAATTTCTGGTATGCTGGCATGTTGTGATCACATCTACTGTAGATTAGTTCATGGGAAGAATTAATGAAGACAGCATATGTAATGCAGCATAGCATATTCAAGGTGAATGCATATTGCTAACCATGATATTTCTAGCTGTGTTGTATTTAATGTAAGGAATTAAATATCTATTTGGATCAAATTTAGGCTGAGGTAAAGTAGCAGATTCGATTATTTGTCAACTACGCCACCACAAGGCTATCAAGAGCAAAGCACAGCATGTTTGTGTCATGACTTAGTCAATAGAGATTATGATGACATTGTTGACTGCATGTTTCATGTAACAAAATACCCATTTTACTTCTTAATTTAAGTGTACAATAAGTAAGCAGGTCATGCCAGGAAATGCATACATATATGTCATGTTTTTGTGTTTCAGGGAATAGTATTGAAGGGCAGTTTGTGCAATAGGCCTAATTAAAAATGTGGAGTGAAATGAAACTGACAAAAGTCGGTCGTTAAACGTTGCAGTATCATTTTGATATGGCATTGATATAGGGCTATACCTAACTCTTGCATACAGTAGATCCAACACAGAGGAGGAATGGTAGAGTTGTCCTTGCTGTTGTGCAATGTAATATGTAAGATGAATAACTGATCTTTGTTATAGTGTTATTAACAGTTCTGTAGCATGTGATGAGGATGTGCAGTAAAAAGCCATAATTTCCAACAGGTCCACTCCCCTCACTCGAACCTGTGGTTTTGATGTTGATCAATTAAACAGTTTTGAATAAATAAATGTTTGTGTGTGGCTGTGTATGGCTCATGTTTGACTCTAGAAGCAAAACAGTATAAATTTAAATATTATAGTATAAACCTCAGAAAAATTGGATTTGTCTGAACATACTCCTATAGTCAGTAATGTAATGTTGCCCTTCTAATACAGTATTTTCCAGTCGTAAAGACTTGCTCACTTGTCCTTGGATCTTATTATTTGTCATTGAGTAATAACACCAAAGGACATCTGCTGTTTCTTTTCTCCAAAGCTTATTCTCAGCTACTGTGTCGAGGATGTATTTATTCTGTCATGAAGAATATGTGATCATGAACAGTGTTGGGTATCTCTCAGCACTAAAGACTAAGAGGTTGCTTCTATGTGCAGCAAAATCTTTTGACCTTCATGTTTGAGTATCAGAGAAGTTGTGGGCGCACCACCCATTAGCATAAGCGCCCATACCGTGACAGAGCCTATATGTCTTGATGAGGGCTTTCTCATCCTTTCTGTTTTCTCTTGCCCGTGTCAGACGCCTGCTGTCTTGCTGGGCCCATGCCAGAAGCCTGGGGGTTATCCATCCATATTGATTTCCCTCTCTTCTATTCTGCTGTTTATCCAAAGAGCAAACACACTTTTATTCATTCAGATCCATCTGTGGCTGTGCGTGAGTCAGTCCTCCACAGAGGTGAGCTAGCATTTACGCTCACATTACAATTGTGGTGACTACTGCTTCTGATTCTGCACTGTCATGGAAAGTAATCGAATGCCATGACAAAATGTTGTACCATTTATTGTTGGCTGATGGGGTACAGAAAGACAAGAAAATCACTCATTTGTTTGCCTACATGTAGATTTAAAATGTAGTCTTGGGAGATGTTGTATTGGGAGTCTTTAATCCTCTAAATGTTTGAAGGTTCTTTGCCACCAGTCCTTCCCTATCCATGATATGTCCACACACCAGTCATATGGCTCAGTGTAAAGATTAAATAATAATTTCTAAAAAATATCACAGAAAGGATGGGTTTGGATATGTGAGGATATGTTGACTTTTGATAATGATCTGAACCAACCTAGTGTGGTTCTCGCATACTGATCTGATATTTAGCTCAGTCTGGCCACTAAGCCATCTCCACTTTTTTTCTGTTGCCTGAGATAGGGAACCAATAAAAAACTGGCATTTTGATCTACATCTGTTGACTGCCTCAGGGAAGTGAGAGATGACAAGTAGCCTGGAGAGCAGATCAGTATGTGAGAACCAGACTTGTACTAACTTAGAAAAAAATACAAATAAATCCAGACACTAATCCACATAAACACAAAATTGACAGAACTGTCCATTCTCTCTCTTTCTCTGGCTTAGCAGAGCCATAGCCATAAAGCAGGGACTCTCATAGTCATACAGGTTATGGTCATGTCTGGTCCTCTTCGTCAGAAGTAAGGCTAAGGGTGTCAGGGCTGTCGTCTAACAGGTGCAACATTCCAGGTGCAGGTGGTAGGTCCTGAAGATGTTGATGGCTCCTGGTTTGGGTCCACAGACGTAGCTGGCTAAGTTGAGTCACCCATGGGGTAAACTGATCCAGTTGCTCAACTGGCCCTATCTCTTATGGCTCAACTTAACCCATAGCCACCATTTTGAATAGAAATGGTGAAATAGAAATAGAATAGAAATACTCTTCTATTGTTGTTTTCTATAAATCATCTTAATACTGGACACACATGGAACTCACTTGAAGAGAGAAAAAAAATCATTGTGTTGCCTTCTCCAGTTGCCTTTTCCACAGATGTTAGGAAATGGTCCCCTCCTTCTTAGAATGCTGTCACATGATTACATTTTTTTACCGTTTCCTAGAAGCAGGGTATGGCTCATCTTACCCCTAGGCTCATCTTAACCCTCTCTGCCCTAGCATGCAAACTGGATTTTGAAGTCCTGTTCCAGAAACTTCTCTTGGACACATATCCCTAAACATTACCTTTGCATCCTCAGCATGGCCTTTCTGCATTAAGCTTTAGGTTTCTGCTTACCCAATTACTCAGTTTTTACCCAGGGTTTCATATTCCTCCTCATCCCACTGCCTGGTGATTATGCTGTGTCTCCACTTATCTACCAGCTCCTATAGAGTGTACCACTAGGGGGCACCCTAACAACATTACTCTGTCAATTCATTACAAGCCTGAGGATGGAGGGAGAGATACTTATAAACTAGTTGTAGACCTGTGGCTGTGTCCAAAACGGGGAGGTGGTGACTTGAAAAAAGAAGAGGGAAAGTGTTGTAGTGAAAAGACTGACAGGCAGAGGCTTAGGCTGTCATTGTTTCAGTGTTAATAAGCCTTGTCACTTGATGGAAAAAACTGTTCTGGATTCTAGTAGTCCGAACCTTAAGACTACGATACCTTAAGACATTAAGCCTTGTTGCTTGATGGAAAAAACTGTTCTGGAGTCTAGTAGTCTGAACCTTAAGATTACCTTTCTGATTCATCTGGCCTTCCTGATGCATCGTCTCCTATACAAGTCCTGGATGGAGGGCAGGTCACATCCACAGATGCTTTGTGCTGTGTGCACGACAGCCTTTCGCTTGGTAGCAGAGCAACTTTCAAACCATGCAGTGATGCTTCCAGTCAGGATGCTCTCTCTGGTGCCTCTATAAAAGGCCTTTACAGTAGGATCTTTCTTTGAATACCATTTCGCTACATTTCTTGTTGTTGTGTCTTCCTTTAATGAAACTATACCAATGTGGTAACCATTTTAGAAAAGCAATAACCCACTTGAGTCTGTGAATTATGCTCGTTTTACCACGCTACGCGTTGTGCCTGACAACTCCTCTTAGCCATGGTAAAATGAGCATAACTGATGGCCTCTCGTGGGTTATTGCTTACAATTATGATACTATGGCATAGAAGTATAAATTAACATGATTTATCCTATAAAGCAGGGGTGGCCAAACTTCTCTGTTTGCAGGCCACATTCTGATAAATCTAATTAAGCCTGTTACAAGTGAAAAAGCAACTGTGTTTTAGATCTAAAAACCCTCATGCTTTCTAAAACCATATCTGATGCTATATGGTACTATTGACAAATGCCTTTTTTGAGCAGATTATCTTTTCGATGGGTTTATGTTTATGGCAATGCTGTGACAATGCTGAGATTATGATGTACGATGATATAATGTTAGATTAATGTAACAATGGGCCACATTACATTTTATATTTAGACTTAATGGCGGGCCGCTAGAAAGAGATCAATGGCAAATGGCCCTCGGGCTTTTGTCTGACTACCCCTGCTATAATGTACATGTGCTGCAGTAGATTCATGGGCAAGCTATGCAAGAAGCATAGTGTAGTTCCACTTAAGTGTTTACTGTAAATGCTAACCCTTAGTCTGAATTCGGAGTGTGGTCAGATTTAATTAATAGGGACCAGTGGACTTCAGTGAGAACCTGTGCTATGCACAGACCAAGACATTTTTGTAGAGTTTACACCTGTAGCTTTTCTTGCCTCATTCACAACTGTCTTGTTGCCACCTTTTCTCAAGTAATAGATGTTCTACATGATATTGACATGATATTGACAAAAATAATATAATAAAATATTTGATGTATAGAGGTCCAACTACAACAGTATGGAAGTGTTTCTAGGGCAAGAGATTTAGTCATTTCAAGCTATCACATATGGCATCCAGAATCTGACTCTGGAAATATTACCTGTGAAAGACTTGATTGGGCATCAGTGATGCAGTAAAAATCTCTTTATTATGGTTATTAGGGTTAGAATTAGGTCTGTTAGTGCATGCCCACATACACTTTCCTCACCAAGCTATGCCAAACTAGCCATCCAGAACTTGTATCACTGTTGAGGTGTCTGGATACTGTCTGACTATTTTTCCATAGCAGTTAAAAAGAAACTGTCCACAACTGGGGATATTTTCTCTACCTCTGTCAGAGTGACGTGCGGTCTCTCTTAATGGCAGCTTTTAGTTCCACTGTGGTGTGTACACACCCCGACGGGCATTTCATCGCCTAGGGGTATCTGAGGTGAGTCGTTCTAAGGGAAATAACGTGCCTTTTAACGAATTTCGTGCATGTTGCCCGGCGTGTCGCCAGGCTACTCTGTAACCAACCCTGCCTGTTCTGCGTGCCCCCAGACCCCTTCCACTTGGGTACTTAAGCAGTCATGTGACCCACCCCTCCCTAGACTGAAGGTCTGCTAACCTCCAATGCAAAGTAGATGATTGCCTCCAGTGGTGCCCAACAGTTGGAAGGCAACTTTTTTTTTTTCAGCCTGTGTTCTCAAGAAGCTTTTTCCACATTAGCTATGTTAAATAACATAGGCTAACCACTTTGGCAGATTAGACCAGTGTTACACCATTATATGACTTTTATCCAACAAAAGAGGATGTGATGAGACAACAGGGATGATTTTAGTGGGAAATTATCAATTCTGAAGTAGACATAGGATCATTCATCACACATCAAAGGTCACGATCATAGGAAGTCTTGCAGTGTCCGTTTTTTTGATCTGGGGCTGGGGGGTCTGACTCTCATGTAGAGGGATGTCAAAATTTGAGTCCTTTGTCCAACAAAGGTGAATAGTTCACTGTAGGAATACCCTATTGGCATTGCCTGATATAGGATGTCTCTAGGGCTTGGGAATTGCAAACACCACAATTTTCAACCTACTGACAAACATTTGCTGCTAATGCAGTCTACAGCTTCTGTTCTTAAATCCCCCTCATAAATGGACTAAGAAGTGTGAGAAAGCAATTGAAATCTATCTAGATTTATCTATTTATCATATTTGCTATTCTATTTATCATATTTGATATTTTTTTCCACTATTAGCTATATACTTACACAGTATAGTAGTTGGCTTTGACCATCATTTATGAGATCCGTGTTGGAGGTATAGCAGCTTTTACCAAATGCTGAGATGATGCAATATTCAAGACAAGCCATCTTTTGGCATCAGCAAACCAGCTGAATGACCTGTGTCTAGTTTAATGTTGGAATGCTGATTGACTGATAACAGAGGTACACATTACGCTGGTACACAAAACAGATCTCGACAGAAAAGAATACTCATGACAAGTAAAACCTGTACTGTTGGATCTTGGAGCCCTTGGACTCCTGTGGGGTATTTCATTGCACAAATTCCGCTAAATTGCTTTTGGTGCTGATTCAGTTTCAGCTTCTTTTTGGCAAGTTAGAAGGACTATTGAATCATATCATTGTTTAATGTGTTTCTCTCTTATGGAACACCTTTCAGTTCACATTGGAGCATAATTTTCATAACTTGTAATACACCTAACGACAAATTTGTCAGGATTAAAGACATGAAGGTGTTCTTCATAGCGTACTGTATTGCTTAAAACATATTGGAATATGCTGTACCAGAAAGATTCTCAAAATGAGATAAATTTAGCATGTTATTGTGAATAGGCTGTGTCTTTTTGTCCAATGTGTGATTTCTGTTCTCGACTAAAACCATTAGAATTGGGTCCCAAGCAATTGACTTGCATGTTGAATGTTAAAAATGTAATTAGAAACATGACTGAGACTCAAATTTATATTCACATTAGACTGGGTAAACACATTGCTGACTGAGATTAATACAATGTAACTGATCAGGGCCTCTCGTAAAAGAAATAGATGTAATCGGTAGAACATAAATGTGCCATAGAACCTTCAAAGTAAGTTACTAGTTTGACTTGATATGTATGACAATTATCACTACCATACCAATAAAACGGCAAAAAAGTATTAAAAATACATTTTAATAAATTAAAAACATGCTTGTTAAATGATTGATATAGCATATGGCCATATTAACATCTTTTTAAAACTGTGAACTACCCATTCTTTGAGAAATATTGAGAAAATATTTCAGAAAAAAGTTTCCTATGATTTACTATTAACCTTTTCCAAGTAAAAGGTCAAGGACGACCAACATGTTGGGAACATTGTATTTGTATGCTGAAATGTCCCACTCACACATGGCAGCAAGGCCACGCTGTTTGTACAAGTAAAGTCCTCCATTTTTGCAAGAACCAAATCAATGTTCTTAATAAACCACCACTGCATGGCTTCAAAGCTAAATGTAAACATTTAAACAAACTAAGACACCAAAATCTCCCGATGGTTACACACACAGACACCTCGAATTATACAAGTATACTGCTTTTTGTTGTATGATGGCTTGCAAAATGTTACATATGTGCCAGCCTTGAACCGGAAAGCAGGTCAGCACATTATGTAATGTCAATGTGCTATTCCTGATGGCCTGCTAACATGTCACCAAATGTAAATACTCAGTGAACTTTCCTCAAGCAAAGTCCAAGGGGAGGTGAGAGGCTAGTGAGGAGAACGTACTGTAATTTTTCAGAATGTACAGTGGTTTAGATAGCATTGGGCTCTTCACTGAAACATTGACTGGGTATGTCGGGTTAATTGGTGAGACTTGTTATCCATGAACACACTCTTGTGTGGATTTTACAGAGGAATTTTTTAGAAGGCCTTTGCATTATCTTCAGAGGTTTCTAAGGAAGTCCAGGCAGTGCTACTGCACTGGCTTGTCTTTCAGATTAACAGGCAACTAAGAGTGCTTAGGTGGAGTTACACACTCCAAAATGATTTTACACAGACATTTTACACAGATATAACAGTCAGCTAGTGTCAGTGAGTGTTTGAAAAAATGCTCCCAAAGTTATGGTGGCTAAAATGGGCTTGTTTGGGCCTCTCTTCCCTTTTCACCAGAGTGAGTTGAGGAGGTGCTAACCATTCATAGTGACTCAGGATCGGTTTTCATCCAACCGAACATTCTTCAGGGAGAAAGGAGCTCCAGGGAAAGAACTGGCAGAGGCCACCCTCCAGGTTGCCAAGGAGAGAGTGGCTGTCGTGAAGCAGTTGTCATGGCGAGATTTGTTTGGTCTCCCATCCACACTACCCTGTGCCACCTCACTTCCTGGTAGAAAATCATTAAAGTTGTACACCTCTTGTAGACAATGAACCACTGAATGAAGGTTTGTCATCAACAGCTGGTTTAATCCTTGAGTTATTTTGACCTCACTTTTGATGAAATTATATGACACAGATCCTCGTGAGATGACGGCATAACGGCAAGGCTGTGTGATGTTGGCACACATTCCCTGAACAGGGGTGGCCAGACAAAAAAGTAGAACGTTACACAGGTTCACAGTTTTTAAGGTCAACATTTTCCATCTGGGCCAATCCTTGTTTATTATTGGATTATAACACAAGTATAACAACTTTCTACTGTTAAATATGGTAACTGAGTAAACTTGCATGTACAATGCAAGTGTTGTCAGCAAAAGCCTGATTTTAACACACAATCATATGGCATTATACTGTAGAGGCCTACTGTAATTTAAAAAATCACCAAATGCTCTCACATCAGAAACATAATACTGACGTGTTATCTGTTTCTTCACTGCTTCAAGGAACTGAGTCTTGTTTTAATATGTTGAGATCTCATGTAAAAATATGGATTTATATACACTTAATGCAACCACTGATGCCTACTAGTCAGCTAGTGGGTTTTTTTCTACAAAGATCCACAGAATATTATTGTGTGAAATGCTACTAAAGACACAGTTAATCCATCACAGTTCAATATAATAAACTCATTTGTCCATTTTTTTAAAGGGGATGGAACCAGGGCATTTTTTAGGTTTTAATTTCATGATTTCCCTGATTGTGTACAGTACCATCTAGCTGCCAAATACAGACACACATTCATACAGACTTCTCTTTGAATTATGGCAGTGATATTTTGTTAGACTATAAGTGCTGTAAGTGCACTAGGATATTTTGATGCAGAAACATGAGCACTGCATGCAAGTGACCCAAATATAAACTATTCTGTAGTTCTGTATATAGTTGTAAGTATTGTTTACACCTGTTTATTGTTGTTTATTACTGTGTTATGTTAACTGTATTACTGTGTTATGTTCTAACTTTCAATGCTTAATCTCTCCTCCAGTAACAGTTAATGGTGCATATGGTATTTAGAATTTTAAAAATGCTTGAGCTTTTATACAAATATACAGACATTATCAACTCATTGGATGAAACATTAGCCTACAGTAGCCTCTCTAGTGCACATTATGTCATATGGAGTTATGGAGTCATATGGAACTAAATCTTCAAGGAGGGTTAGCCGTTGAGTACAATTAAAGATAGTTGGCCTACATACATGTTGACCTATGCATTTACTCCAGTTTAGCATGCAAGCCTGGCCCTCATATCAGTCTGTCTAGACACACTGACTCTTTTAGACCACTTGCCTTAAATCCTCCAAAATCAACTGGTTAAACTAAGGACTTTGGGTCTCTACTGACAAAAAACACTTATTTCAGTGGCTTATCAAGTATGCATGTTTCTTGATGTGATAATTTGAACACTTTAATTTTGTATTTTACAAATAATGTGATGACTTAGATTGCTGTACTATATGTATACAAGTATCAAGCAAGCAAGACTACAACTACTTTTTTTTTTTTTTACCTCTGAGGCTCTCCCTACAGCCACTGAATAATAAAAAAAAAGCAACAATACCGTACATTTTCAACAATCCATGTGGATTTGTTTACAGACCAAAAAATTGGTATCGGCAATGAAAATTTTCATAAGGTTATATTGACTGACAAAGTAATAAAAACAATTTCAGTTTCATTCTGTTACAGTTTTGTTGGCTCACTGGTGCAGTAACTGGTGGCTGAGAGAGCCTTTGTTCACTCCTTAATGAGGTATTCAAACATCAAAGCATCCAAAGCTTGCAAACAACTCTTGACCAGTAAGGGTCATGGTTGCATTTATTTCCTGCCAATATGTTTGGAGTTTAATAACAGTCTACTGCAAAACAAGCCGAATTTGAATGTCTCTCCTGCATGATCTCTCACTTCTCACATACGCAAACATAGACTACAAGTAGGCGATCAACAGGGAAAAGGTTGGTTTCCCATATTGTACTTCAGTGGTGATTTATATATATGACACAAGTTCTGAGGTCACAAATCTAATCTTGGCACACTTTTAAAGATATGCATAGTTTTATAGCAGAAGCTTGGTTGAGTAGCACGAGACAAACTAATGCAGTGATCACAGGGTATTTTGAGCCTGGGAATATCCACAGTGGAAAAATTTAATATATCAGGGGACCTTGTTAGAGCTTGTCAGGGTAATACCTTTGAAATGTGCACATGCAGGTCACTACTCTCCTGTGTCTCACAGAGGCCCATGGGGCCTCACTCCTGAATGTCTCTCCTTACAATCCAGTTATGGTTAAATCCCAAACTACATGATCTCTCACCTCTCACACATGTAAACATAGACTACAAGTAGGCTATCAACAGGGAAAAGGTGATGTGGTTGGTTTCCCATATTGTTATTTAGTGGTGATTTATTGGAATTCATGACCAATTAAATGGCTGGAATTAAGCTGTAAAAATACACCTCCATCAGGACACCTCATTTTATTCTATGTAATTATGTACTTTTTCCTTTTCTACATATTCAACTTCAGCACTTGCAGTCCTAGGAAATTTGCTCAATGTATTCAGCAAAGTTATAACCTAAAATAAATATTATAAAACTCTAGATGTTTGTCATTGACTCATGCATTCACGTAGGCTACTAACACTTTATGTAGACCTTAAGTTAAAAAGTGCGTTAAGAAGTGAAACCAAGCCATGCCGCTGGAGCAAAAACAGCGTTATCTAGTTGGTGTCATAAACTGACATCTCCGGCTCTGATTGTTTTGTAGTACACCGTTGTTAAATTCCAAACATGTCGCCTGGTGTCAGGCAACATGTCAGGTAAGCCTTCTCAATCAGTATCAAAGCTATCGGTAGTGCTGCTAGGCTAATTGCTACTGGTGAACTGCAGCACGCGCGTCAGATTTGCCCCCGCCGAGTCACTTCCTGCTCGCGCGAGTAATATAGATGCGCAAGACTCGCGGAATGTGAAATGGAACAATGTAACGGACCGGAGTATGAGCCTTAACCGGGGGTTACTTATTAATCCATGTCCAGGCCATAGCCCTACTTAAGGGTTGGAAAACGGTAATTACAGCTCAGGAAACAAGCGAGCATAAACTGGGAGGGTTATGATTAGTCTGCATAGAAGGATTCTACCGCAACGGTGCATTCTTCATCTCGAATTCCGGCAATTTCAAGGTAACGTTACGGGAGGTGACTGACTTCATACCTGCTTTTTTGTTTTTAATTTGCAAAATATGTATTTCTGCTAGATATTGCTTGTGCTCTTTGAGCGTAATTTCTAAGCCCTGTATAAGCATTTATAAATGCAGATAAATGGTCGACAAAGTGTATACCGTGGTGGACTTAAAAGTGATTTTGTGTTCTTGGCCATTCAGAAAATACACAGTCGCTAAGAGACCTGTCTTGTTTTTATATGTTAATTAGATTTTTTAAATTGAAACCCCTAGTTGTTACTGAATGTGACACGATTTTGGATATCACAACAGCGTTAGAGAATCATATGAGCTAGTCAGAACAATTACATAGCCTACACGAATTAACTTAACAGTTGTTAGGGGTTTTACTGAACTAACCATTTTGAGGAGCAAATTTACGTTGCTCACTGCTGAGTATATGATCTGACTACCAAGTAGGGGGATTGTTGCACTGTGGAGGTAATGAGCAAATTGACGCTGAAGCGTATCCTTTGCGGATGCCCTCACAATTATGTTGAAAATCACTGCGGATGTTTCCCATTTCTGGTAGGGGTAGTATATATTTATAGCCGTAGGAAACTAGTAAGGTATAATGCGCAATTTATAGATCAGTCTGGCCAGTGTTGGCAACACAGTCAACAAGCAGTCTGACAAGCCGTGGGCAAATCTATACAACTTTTTACACACATTGCGTAGTCTAAATGTGTCCAATATAGACTACAATGAATAAATGGTTACTGTTGCATGTAAAGGTAGGAAACAATGTAACATTTTGCTTAATCACCAAGCAGTAGTAGTTTACTTGTCATAGACCTACCCTCTGCTCGAGAGTTAATATTATTCTTTCTGGAAATTCTTTGGTAAACCTTTTCTATCACATTGCCTGATCATTTGGAATTGTTTCCTTCACAGTCTTGTAATCACTCTTTGCACGTGACGTGGAACAGCACGACCTTATCACTCGCTGTAACGCTATACCAACTCCCCCGGACCTTTAAATACACCTCCAGAAACTTTTTTACCACGTGGTGTAAAGTGAGAAGCTCCCAACCCGGGACAACTGTCAAGCACTGGTTTGAAAGAACAAGTGAAACCTTCTCATGACGGGACGGAACGGGGCATTAGGTGAACTTACACGAATGTAAATCCAGTGTGTTTTCAGGCGTAGGAAGATCTTGACGGTTTCACAACTAGATGCTATTCAAGTTGAGAGCAGTCTAGTTTGCTTCTGGTTCGCTACGGACAATTGTAAGTTTTTAGTTTTCGCACAAAATAATGCAGTGTTGTTTTACGCTCTTGAACTTGGAAAAAGGCGTGTTGAATGGGGAATATCATTTGTATGCTACCTAAGTACAGGCAAGATCTCTCACGAGCCTGGGGCACGGGGATGCACCTGCCTTTCTCATCCGACCTCTAAAAGCGCTACGCCTCTCCGGATCTCACTGGGCAGTCAGTTTACACCTTTTTTGATGGGATAAGTAAACCTTTGACAAGTCAAACCCCAGCCCGAGAAGAGTTAACCGCTCCCGGACCGATTTCTTTTCTCATTAGAATATCACCAACATTCCGCATGGTACTTTGGTCGAAAGAACAAGACAAACTGTCCGAAATGTCCACCGGTGCGATAGAGATGATGAAGAAGGAGGCGGTGGCACCGGCATATCACCATTCGAACGGGTCTGTGCACCCGGTCATCCTGTCGGAGAGCACCCAGGAGCTGCAGCAGGAACCAGGGGAGTACGAGCTCACTGAGGTGACCTCTTTCACGGACCGGGGCGACCAAGAAAGCGACCGGTCCGAGATGGTGGTCATTGACTGTCGAGCCAACGCCAAGGGGCAGCGGGAGGAAGACGCACTCTTGGAAAACGCCAGCCAAAGCAACGAGAGTGACGACACCAGTACGGACCAAAGCCCGGTGCCACCACCTCCGCTCAAAGAGACGTCCTTCTCCATTGGACTTCAGGTCGTCTTCCCATTCCTGCTGGCCGGGTTTGGAACGGTGGCGGCGGGCATGGTTTTGGACATTGTGCAGGTTAGTGTTACAACTATTTCCATACCAAAATTGCATGAAATCACTCATTTAGCTGAGTAATGAAAACACATGGATAACTGAAGGATGTGCCTCCATCAGGTACACCCAATGCTCACAACATTTTGATGACTGAATATTTTCTGAAACAGTAGATTATAGTCTACCTATTACAGTCACTTAGGTGAAATAGCCTTCTGTGGGAGAGAGGGATAACACAATTATTGATGGCATCACTGATTTACCATCTTTCAGTTATTTTTTTCTGTAACTTTTTTGAGAGTGCCACTGTCTTGACCTATCACATAGGTTCATACTGGTATGGAAAGGTTTACTGTTTTGTCATGTGGATCTGGTGGGTTAGATCATGTGATCTGAGCTGGTCCTAACTTGTGCTACCCTGAAGATGGTCTGTTACTGGAAGCCTGTTAAGGTGTTTACATAACACTTCATCCCTAACATGTTTACAGGAGGGCAGGCAAGAGTTGAAATGAAAGCCAACTAACTTAAACCTTTAGTGTGTATCCATACCAGGCAGGTGTGTCCATGTGCACATATAGAATCTAGTGGATGATCTTGATGGTAGTGTAGTGGATGGACCAGTTATTGAGAATTTCAGGTATGGTTCCTGACTCCAGTCTCACAGAGATTCAGGCGTAGAGTAAATGCAAGTCAGTTGTTTGACTCCAGGACCTTACAATGCCAGTATACACCAGGATAACTACTGGCTAGCAAACTATTGTATTAGTAAAGAAAATCAATCATTTTTATTCTGTTTTAATTTTTTGTATTATATTGTTTTATTTTTCCCATTGTCATTGTCTGAGGAAATAGCCTATACCTTTCCACAGTCCTCTAATGGTAAAACTCACCTAGTGAATTGATACACACTATCCAGGAACTGAATCAAATGAAGGCATGTTGAAGGCCAACCCCTACAGAAACTGAAGCCTGATGAACATTGGTTGTTTTTAAGGGAGCTCCGGGAATCGTGCCATGCACACACACACACACACACACACACACTCACACAAACAGACACACTCACACACAGAGGGCTATCAACCTCCTTCCTTCTGAAAGTGAACTGGACTGGGCCCTGTAGTCTGGCCTGGTGTAGTTGTCTTGTTCAGCGACAAAGAGTCTCAAAGCTGCGAGGGCTGTGGAGAAAAGTATTTTGGAAAGTTGTAATTACTGTCCGGCTGGCCTCTTTCCTGTTGACTATGCAGCGCTGTCGTCTCTGCACAGTATGTGTGTGTTTGTGCAGTCTCCCCCGTTTAAAAATAACGACCACAGCCTGGGTGACAGGTCATATATTTTTTTAAGGTCAGTCTTCGATGAAGATAAAGTCTGAGGTGTCTGGTTGCCAGGAAACAGTGACATTTCAGGGTGGCAAACTGGCAAACCTCTCATCTGTACTCTTTACTCGCCAATTTGTTTTCATGGGACTGGTGAGTGCTATAGCACTGGAAGTACGTTCTTTATGGTTGTTAAGTTCACAATCAGAATCCCCATCCCTTCTGTAGTGAACGTGATACTGTAAGCTGCTTTAGATTAGACACTAGAACTATTCCACGCCCTTCCAGAGTAATCTCTCTCATCCTTTTAATACATTCCTCTGGAACTCTCTATTGGTTCAAGTGGCTGTGTGCATTGACACTGAGAGGTCCTCTAGATTATCAGTACCCAAAGAGATGTGTATGAGTGACCCTGACAATTAGACAGCTTCTATCAGGGTAATCAAGACAGACCTACGGTTTTCCTTCTCTCTTTTCTTATCCTTCACCTGTCACCTGTCTCTCAGTCTTGCCTCTCTCTCTCTCTCTCTCTCTCTCTCCTTCTTCCTAATTTGTCTTATAATGTTGTTCCCTGCTTGTTATCTGTTTATCTTTCTAGATACATGTTCTTTTCAATCTCTGTTAATGCTTTTGGTAGCAAAGCCAAAGCTTAGTTCACTGAACATTTCACTGGCTTCCCTGTTTGACATTTGTATTAATTTCTCCATGGTGTTTCTGAAATTCATAAGGCACCTGCATTAGTCTAGATAGATGGAGTGGTTTCTGGTTCAAGGAAAAGGAAACGCTGGGTGCGTTGTGTCTGTGTGCGTGCACATGAGTGTGTCTCAGTTGAGTGCAGCTGACGTTAGCCAGCATCACATAAAAAGCTAGTGGCAGTTACGCCGGTGCAGCTTGTGTTTGCTTTAAAAATAAATCCATAAAGGTTCTCTCTAAAACAGAGCTGTCTTAGTGTCTTATCTTGTGCCATCTGTTTGGTGTTGTGTCAGCACAACCAAATAAAGAGAAGTAAACCATGGAGAGGCTTTGGAGGAACACAAGACTCTCTGCTGGCAGTCAAAATGAAGGCCTGCCACCAAACTTTCTCCCCCCCCCCAACAACACACACACCCACACACGCACAAACACACTCACACACAGGAAACCATCTTTGGACTACCACATCCAGTCTGTTGTGACAGGAACCATGCGCTGGTCACTGCAGTCAAGCCTGTTCCCAACTCTCTGTCTGGCCTCATGTCTCCCACACACATACTGACTGACAGTAAGAGACGACTACAGAGGCATTACTACTTTCTGGAAAAGCTGTAGCCCTTGTTTGTGGAACTGTGAGTTATAAACAGTGTGTTTTATGTGAGTCAAGACACAATCAAATTGAAATGCACCACAGAGACAGCCTTGTTAATGTCATAGCTACATTATTTGTATTTGTCTTTCCGACATGCCCTGTGGCCTTGGGATGCCGTGAGTTCACAGGGATCATTGGGGTGTCATGCCTGACAGTCTACTACAGGAAAGGCGGGTGGTTTGGAAGAGGGGACGTCCTCTCTTCCTCCCCCAATTTGGCTGTGACCATATAAGATGTGTCTCAGGGATTTGGGGGCTGGGGGTGGCAGAGGGGTCCTGCGTGTACCAGCATGCATTACACAACTGTGCAACCAGAGACACCCCCACCCCCCAACCATCAGCATGCCCAGCGGCTGCAAGGAAGTGGGTTCGTGGAACTGTGGAGTCGGAGGCATTGGCTAAATGAAGGCACAGCTCCATGGAAACGACATCATATATCTGCACGGAAGGGGTGTGTGTGAGTGTTGCAGTGTGTGTGTGTGTAAGCATTGTGGTGGTGGGGTGGGGGTGGGGTGTGTTGAGTGTGCAGGAGTTGCTTTAGACTTAGATTGTGATGGTGGGGTGTTTTTTTTTTGGGGGGGGGGTAAAGGGGGGTGTTGCTTGGGTTGCTTTAGACCCTGGAAACTAAAGACTTTGTGGACAAGTGCCAAGCTGGATGTCTGCCCAGTGCATTTTGGTTGGTAGCCACTGTCCTGGAAAAAAAAAAGTTTTTGAAACATGAAAGGCTAAAGAATGCTGTTGAAACACGCTACCACCGGAGTCAACCCTATCCAGACCCCCTCACCACATCTCTTTTGCTAGCACTGGTTGTTTCAGGGAGAGTCTTTTTGGAGTATTTCTCTGTGAGGCGAGGCTAACCTCGCCCGCTACTCATTAAATATACACCACCTTTATTCAGGCTGGTGTCAGCACTGGAACTCCTGTGCAACATTGGCACCAGCTTTAAAGATAAGCACTTTTCAATCTATATCAGTTTTCTACCCTCTACCCCACCCTACCCTCTCTCTCTCCTTTTCCCCTCTTTCTCATTCACTCCCTCTGTGACCTGAATAGGAAAAAAGTCAGCTATTCCTGTGTAGTCATAAGCTTTTAGTTGTTGACAGCAGCTCAAAATCAATGCATGAGCAGTTGCTAACTTATGGCTGACTGTTATGTAGTGCTGCCAGATTAGTGTAATGAGACTGCTCATTTTTTGTGGCAAAAGCAAAGTGTTGGAAGCCTCCCCTCCCCAACTCCGGCTAAAGCACTGTATGTGTGCTTAGCTTGAGTCAATTAATTTTGTCATTAAGGTCTTCATTAAGGAGGCCATTTAGAAGTGATTTCAAAAATTATTCAACCATGCTGGCTGGATCTTTCCTAATAGGACTTACTCTTTTGGATGGAGGGAAAGAGCACAAGGTCAGTGACGTGGTCAGGCAGGCATAGGACGTGCAGGGTTCCCTCTGGAGAGGCTTTTAAGCACCATGACCGCAGCAGCTGAGGCCGGCTCACGTTTCAGCGCCCGAGTCGATATCGGGAGATAGAACCTGAAGAAGGTCTGAGAGACCTGCTGCATCCCCAGTGCTGGGTGCCAGGCAGACAGAACAATGAACACTGATTCCCTGAGCCTATTCTTGTACAACTGCAGATAACCCAATGTGAACTGAGATGTTGAATATACTAACCACTGTCCCCTCTCTCTATCTTTCTCTCTCTATCTATCTCTCCTCTCTCTCTCTCTCTCTATCACCAAACCCTGCCCTACTCTGACCCCCAGCATTGGACGGTATTCACCGAGGTGAGTGAAGTGTTCATTCTGGTGCCGGCACTCCTTGGGCTGAAGGGCAACCTTGAGATGACCCTTGCCTCCAGGCTGTCCACTGCGGTGAGTAAACATGCTGAACTGCAGTTCTGCTGAAAAGCAGTTCCCTCCACCCTCACCAACACTACAGATAAACAAACACTCAAAAGTAAACAAATATATGCCTTTATCTGCGGCTCTAAGTCACATGAAGCTGTCTTTTGAACAACATTTACATTTACGCATTTATGCTTTTATCAAAAGCGACATTTGTCAACTATTGTTACATTTGTCAACTATCAACACAATTTCCAGGTTACAATTTCCATGCTAGCCAGGTTCCTTAACCACTACGCCACCACTGTCCCTGAAGAAATATGTGTGATGTTATTATGCCGTATAATCCCAAGGAACAATTAGTTGTCTCACCAGTTTTAGTTAGGAGTCTCTAATCCTCCCACACTGTAAATAACACAATAAGCATTACACAAACAAGTGTTATGACATTGTTTGATGTGATGGTTCTCTAATCTTATCTGCTATTTGCTTTCTTACCTGACAGTCTTTGGGCTAAACCAAATTAGTCACTGTAAATGACTAAACTGCTTCTTCTAAGTTCTTTTCAGTTCCTTGATGTTCATATTGTTTATTTTGTCTTCATCAAACTTGATGGTCTGGGGTTTGTAGATTTGTATCAGTCCGCATTAATTTAGCAGCATTTAAGCATTATTGCAGAGATGGTAAACAATGGGATTGGCAACTTATTTTATTTTCCACAGCCAGAACCTCCTGCCTGCCATCCCTCGTAAATCAAACCTGGCTTGGCGGGTGCATTTTTTTTCAGACTGTAGCCAATTATCAGCAGATTAGGACCACTGGATGGTCCAAGTACTCTCATTATAAGCAAAGCTGATCTACTGCTGTGGGGAAATTGAGTTCACATGACAACTTTTTCCTTTGCGTTCACTCTGTTTCCTCGGAGAACTGATCGCATAGTCAGCTGGTCTGCTGTTCCGCTGTCCTGTGTTCTCTTGGGCTCATTTCTTTCAGACATAAAACACACTTCTGGTCTGACGGGTTTACTTTTTTGTTTGTTTTTCAGTGCTTAAAGCTGTGGTGATGCTGGCAAATGGCAGCATTCATTTTGGGGTTGCTTTCATCTTTACAAGATGTAGCATTTGGAAGTGAAAGCACAATGGGCTGCTGCCTCAACCACACACTCTTATGTTAGAAAACTGTAATACCACCAAGGACACTGCAGACACAAAACAATTCACAGAATATTTTTCCCACGCAAACGCATTCCCATAATAGCCTGTCTCAGAATTGGATTATATGTTGAAAGCATGGGAGACACCAGCAGTTAAAGCAGCAAGCCATGCAATGCAGACGACAGGTCTCATGACGTGCTGCAGTTTGGGCATCTTGGTCACTTTGAAACTCACTCTCCCCTCACAGTGTGTCCATTGATATGCACACTGCAAATAAATGTGATGTGAACTGCTCAAAGTAAGTTTAGTAGCACAGCTGAATGGCTCAAGCATCTGCCATTAGCATGTCTGTAGGATTTAGTTGGATTTTGCCTGCTCCATGTAGTTGAGACCCGCGTCTGAGTGCCATGCGTTATTTATGAGGCCAGCCAGAGTGCTGGGCCCCCTATGATAATGCTGCCATGCTTGGCTAATCGACTTTTAATAAGTCAGAGGTGCCGCGGTAGTTTAGGCTCGGCTCCACTCTGCTCCACTCCAGGTTCCACTTCCTCAAGAAGGACTTTTATCTGACATGCAGTCATGCTGCCTCACAGACCTCCGTCACTCAACTCTGGACTATAGGCAAGGCCAACTGTGGTAACTGCAGGAGGGAGAGTGAAAGAACATGACCAAAAGAGAGAGGGCCAGAGAGAAAGAGTGAGAGAGAGAGAGAGAGAGAGAGAGAACTAGACCCTTATCAGCGTAGGCTTGTGTAATCTCTACTCTACCACCACCCACCCCTAGTGCCCACAGGACCTCCCCTCCCTCTAGTCTGTGTAATGATGATACACATACTGCTCTTATCTCCCACGCCTGACCTCTCTCTGTGGCCTGAGGGCAGAACGCCTCAGCCCGCACACACAACCGGTGTGCTGAAGTCTCTGGGCCACTAACACTGCCGCTGCTGTTTTGGGAATAGCGCTCTGCGCCTGTCTGTAATCTGAGCAACTGTCGCTGCTGGTGGAGCGTGCTGATCCTGGATCAGCAGATAATTGAGTGCCGCATCTGCTACCGCTACTGCTGCCGTGCTTGCTGCCAGCAAGAGAACAGTCGCCATGCCTGGCCTGTCAGGGACACCACGGAGCAGCCAGCAGGCTGCTGGCACCTACTGTACCTAAAACAGACTTCACTCACTCACACTCACACACACGCACACACACACAAACTCAAACATATACATGTACACGCTCACATTCAGCTCACATACAGTTTTTTGTCACTTCCCTCTGGCCACTGGCACATAAAAAACTCTGACTCACACTTGCTGCTCTCACACACACACACATACACACACACACACACATACACATACGGAAATACACACACACACACACACACACACACACACACACACACACACATACACACACATATTTTTGCACACATATACACCCCTTGCTTGCCCCTTTGTTGAGTTGGCAAGTATGTTTTTGGTGTAGTGCTACCATTCATGAACAGAGGCTGGGCTGATCCAAATCTTTTTTTTCTCCTCTGAAGGACAAAGATATTGCAGACCATTGCAGTTATGCTCAACTCACCTCTGGGCTTGGGACATGCTATGCATAGCCACATTGTCCACATCAGTACATATTCAGGGGATTTACACAAATTTAGCATCCATTTTTACAGTTAACCTGTCCTTGCCCTTGGCGCCGCAAGCCTAATTATACAGCCTAATTATACAGCCTAATTTCTAGCACTCCACAGTTTAGGTTATTTAGCAGACCCCTTTTTTTATCTTTTTCAAAGTCACGTACACATGATGTATTCACTTATGCATGTGTTTCTAGTGTAGTGTAGGTCATGATACCCTGACATTAGAAATTAAAATGATATCCCATTTCTTTAATATCAATACTCAAAAGAATTTGTTGTGAATGCAGTGGCTGTTGTAAGGGCAGGGTGAGTCTCAGGGCTGAAAGTGTCACGGCGGCGGCTCCAGTAGCAGCATCTCAGTGTGGTCTGGCTCAGCGTCAGCTCCAGCCTCAGATGCATTCACCCGCTGTTGCCGCGGCAATTGTGATGTCTGTGCCATTCACACCAGCAGCATTCTGTCTCCACCCACTCGTCCTTTCCTGCACATTTAGTGCCTCAGCCACACACACGCACACAAACACACATACATAAATATACTAACCCACTTTCACAAGATCACCACCCTCTTGCTCTTGCTCTCACCTGTTTTTCTCCTATCCGAAAAGGATCAGAAAGTCATTTTTTTTTTACCTTGTTCATCGTTTTAGCCATAGTATTGTGTCAGTCATCGTGGTCATATCAAACTCATAATTGTGGCATCATGAGAGTACTAGATCCACCATGCCATTTCCCCTCTACTGGTTGTGGATGGTGGGTTTGGGATGGTGTTATTCAGGTATGCTGCTACCGTGTCCTCCACTCCACTCAAGCCCTAACCGTAGCCCAGCACCATCCCACCCGCAGCCCCCCGTACCACCAGCCAGCACAGAAGGCTCCTCTGTTAGGCCCCGAGCCTCTCCACTCGACAGCAGCGTCTGTTCTGAGAGATGAGACGAGTGCTGTGGCGAGGGCGGGGCAGGGAGGGAGTGGACATGTGTGTCCTCCGGATCAAACGCTCCTTTGTTCCACGCACTGACCAGGGTTTTGTTTCGCCTGATCCTCGGGTCGAAAGGCGCCAGCAAAGCACTACATATTCAGATGGGGCAGAGGGAAAGAAAAAATGGTTAAAGAAAATGCAGCTCATGAAGTTGACCAAATGGATCTCACTTGATATAAGCAATAAAACTAGGGGGGAAAACCCTTTAGTATTGAGAGTCAGTGCATCCTATCAGTAGCCTGGGTAAGCCCGGATGCAATGTGAGCAAAATTGGCTCTGTAGGTCTGTCTGGTGACAAGCCTGTTGTAGCCCTTCTCAGAATCACCAAAAACTTAGGAACCAATCACAGCCACTTATCTAGCATGGGGCTAGGTTTTATATGCAATTTACAGCCATTGAAGATGCCCCATTCAGTGTTAGCTGCCGCTTCGCTATTCTGTCTATGCTTCATCAAATTTTCAATTTTTTTCCCTACCAACACTTGTTGTCCTCAAACTACAAGGCTATGGATTGATTCACACCGGATTTTCAATTTCTTGATGTTGTGCCTCTGGAATCAGACAATCACTCATCTCCAGATCGATTCTAAGTGTCATGTCATCAATTGCCATGTGGAGTCTTCCCTCTCAGCTAACAGAACTGAGATGATTCACATGAGAGCCTGTAATGGTTAACCTTGGAAATAGACTCACTTCCTGTGCGTGTTTGTCTCTCCAGGCTAATATTGGCCAGATGGACACGGCTAAGGACAAGTGGAAGATGATCATGGGAAACTTGGCCCTCATCCAGGTATAATACACCCTACGAGTTTTTGCACACTATTTCTGTTGCAATGGATCCAGTAGGGTTGTTGAGGTCAGGGTCGTTAAAGTAAGCCATGTGTTTGTATGTTTCTGACTTGGACCATTCAGATTTAATGGTGTAACGATGTTACGTAAAGATATTTCACTCGAGCTCCTCCTCCTTGAAACATCCCCCACAAAATTCAATAGTCCAGCCGCAGAGCAAACACAAGTAAGATCTCCACGTTCAAAGTTAGTCTGACCCTCCCTTGGTCCCAGACTTTGGACTGTGGGTCGAAGAAGGGTTTTTTAGAGAAGCAGTAGTAGTCAGTCATCAGTAATCATTACTTTGTTCCATAGTGTCAGTTTCAGCTCCATGTCATTGTACCTTTTGTTCAGCCTACCTGTTAAAATTAAGTGTAGTGCTCTAGAAGCCTATAGCTCCATTAATAGGAGAATGCAACCTAAATATGTATATGAAGATGTCAGTTATGCAGGCACAAGCAAATGTAATCAAGTGTGTTGGCATAACACGTTAAAAACACACAAAAATTATTTTCTTTCTGAGCCAGATTATCACAGTAAGAATGAATGACATATATCAGTCAGCTCAATTTGACCTCAGAAACCTTTCTGCCACATTCTGTCCATAAGGTCTCTCTGGACAGGTCAGTGAGTTTTGTTTGTTTGCGTTGCATTCGCAGGTCCAGGCCACTGTGGTGGGCTTCCTGGCGTCCATTGCGGCCGTGATCTTTGGCTGGATCCCAGAGGGCCAGTTCAAGCTGGGCCACGCTGTGCTTCTGTGCGCCAGCAGTGTGGCCACGGCCTTCATTGCCTCCCTGCTGCTGGGTAAGGAGCTGCGCGCTGATCATATACTCCCAGCATCTACCCGAACACACACAGAGAGAGAGAGAAAGAGGAAGCCATCACACAACACTCCACAAGCCAAGATGTGTGCTTTTGGCAAGGCCCACATGCTATCAGCAGGGTGTCATATACAAGTTAATGTATATTAAGGGTGTCATATACAAGTTAATGATCTCTTTCTTTGAGTACACACACACACACATTTATAGCCTGAACCTTCTCCATACATGATGAATAGTCACAGCTACAGCTATACTTAGTATTGGAGCCTCGTCTCCTTATTCTCATACCTCTGTCCGCAGGCTTGATCATGATTGGCGTGATCATTGGATCCAGAAAAGTGGGCATCAATCCAGACAACGTGGCCACGCCCATCGCTGCCAGCCTGGGTGACCTCATCACACTGGCGCTGTTGGCGGGCATCAGCACGGGGCTGTACAAGGAGCTGGGTAAACATTCAGGGCCCGGGGGGTGGGGGGGTGGGAGGGGGGCTAATATCGTAGAGCTGTGTTTGTATGCTCTACGATATTAGCCATTAATTATTAACTGTCCATCAACACACCAGCATGTTGTTAACACCACAGATGCCAATTCTGCTTTACTGGGAGTATGTTACCCTGCTGTATGCTAACAATGTTTGTGGATGCTACTGTTTGTGTTGTTGTTATCAGCAGCATATTGATGTTGACACAGTATTTTGTCAGCTGTTGGAATACCAAAAGCCCAATATTGAATTTTTATCAGCAGTGAGGCAGGGAGTCATCATTTGTGCCAAATGCATTACCAGCCTAGACAGATGGAAGAGGAAGAAGACACATCTGACGTGTCTTCAAACACTAACCAGTAATGATTACTGCTAGAGCAGAGGCAGCAGCAGCAGCCCTGATTGTGATGCACTTTCAGTGCACCCAGCAGCAATGCTGATTCACATCACTCCCTCCCCTACCCCCAACAACAGCTTCTGGCTAGTCGGTGTATTTTTCAAAATGTCTGCTTGTCCCAGATGCCTCTGCAGCCATCTGTCTGTTTTCCTCCCACCACCACAATGCTGCATCCTGTGCAATGATAATAAACCCGCCACAGCCAGGGAGTTTTGAGGCTGTCAAATTAAGACATAAATCTCCCCCTATTTGGTGCCTCAGAAGGCCCTGTCTGGGAATGAGCACAGTTATTCAGTCTGTGTGGCACTAAGAGATCCAGGAGCTCTCAGACATAGAGGAGACTGATTATGACTGTTTACGCTTTAGATATATGCGCGGTGCCATGATTTAGTTTTCGTGGGATTCAGTACCAGACACTGGTGAGACAGTCTGTCCCCTGTCATGGGGTGCTGCAATGGACTTCAGTCCACGCCCAGTGCGGGCTATTGTTAGCATAGCGATAGCGCCTAGCACCCACACCTTGGTCTGCTGGGGCGAGACCAATCACATCACTGGCACACCGCAGTGAGTCGCTCCACATGGAAATGGTTATGGCGACAATAATGACCAGCTTTTTGTTTTCCCCCATCCTGCAGAACTCACATTCCGTGACCAAATGTAAGCATTTTTGGTGTGTACATGTTTACGTGAGGTTAACCCCCAGAAAATCTCCCAGCATGCCCCCGCGACTGTTTGGAATGGTTGTGGCCTGACGTTGTGGCAAGTGGAAGAGAATATTACACACTTCCGCCTACCTCGGCCACTGCAGTGGCTTTAAAACCAGATGTGTTGTGATGCTTTAGTGACCCACTGACCTTGCATACAGCTTCCACCCTTCATTCACTGAGTTTTCAGTTTCCATCTCTTGTCCTGTCCTGTCTGACACTCTCCCTCCATGTCTCCCTCTCCGCAGACTACAACGACTATGCCAACCCGCTGGTGTGTGCCTTCTTTGTGGCTCTCACACCTGTCTGGGTGCTGATCGCCCGTCGCATCCCATCAACCAAAGAGGTGCTGTACTCTGGCTGGGAGCCTGTCATCATCGCCATGGCCATCAGCAGGTGGGTATCAACACCACCTGGCCAACACCGCTCATATCTGCCAGTGCATCTCTCTATTCATATCATTAGCATTTGGCCATCTCTCCCTGTCTGTCAGTGATTGTTTACCTTTATGCTTTAATCCAAACTGAATTGTAAATTATTAGATGGATAGATGGATGATTTTTAATGGCATGATCCAGGCTATATGTCATTTTTGCCCTCTTACTCTTGGCTTATGATTTATGATATTGCTTTACAACCATATAAGATGAATCAGTGCTGAAGTCTCTTCTGTCTTTTTGTTGTTCGCAGTGTTGGGGGGCTCATCCTGGATAAAACGGTGTCCAACCCAAACTTTGCCGGCATGGCTGTCTTTACGCCCGTCATCAACGGTGAGAGAGGAATCTCTCTGACTTAATCCTGTCTTCAAACGGAGGACTTGTTGAATTTGCTAAATATGGCAGAAAGAAAACCTCTATGGACCATTACAGTTACAGTACGAACAGTGCTTTAGGGTCACCACCAACACTCTCCCACATGATAGAGCAGCCCCTGTGTTACAAACAAGTTTAGACAGCAAACTCATCTTCTTCTTGTCTTTTTTTCTCTCTCTCTCTCTCCCTATCTCTCTCTCTCCCTTGATCCCTCTCTCTCACTCTCTTTCTCTCTCCCCCTCTCTCTCTCTCTTTCTCTCTCCCTCTCTCTCTCTCTCTTTATGTCTTGGTGATAGGCGTGGGAGGAAACCTGGTGGCTGTTCAGGCCAGCCGGATCTCCACCTACCTGCACATGAATGGCCTGCCTATGGGAGAGCCTAACCCTGCGCCACACAAATGCCCCACGCCCTGCAGTACTTTCTTTGGTTCAGGTGAGTCAACACACCAGCCATTGTCTTGGATAACTATGATGGCTAGATGTGTCCTGGAAACAGTTGACAGTTTTGAGGGTTTAACCTGTTGCAATGCATTGTCATTAGATTTGTATTGTAGCTGAAGAAAGGTGAAACCCCTTGGACAAGTCTCTGACATTTTGGTAATCACACCTTGTCAGATTTTTTGTCCCTGCGTCAGTGTTTCAGTGTGTGGCCCGCCAAGGTGTTGCAGTATGAAGTTAGCAGAAGATACTTAGAATAGAATAGAAACTGGGCCTCAGCATTCTGGAAGTTCGAAAGACTGATATAAATTCTGTGTTCATGTTCTTTTTGCTATCTCAGGTGTAAACTCGCGTTCAGCCCGGGTGCTCTTCCTATTGGTGGCGCCAGGTCACCTTGTCTTCCTGTACACCATTAACACCATGCAGGGGGGACACACCACCCTCACCCCCATATTTATTGGCTTCTATCTGGCTGCAGCACTCCTGCAGGTAAGGCCTCTCCAGAATCAGAATACCTGAGTCTCACATTACAATATGCCATGTGCTACAAGGCAGTACAAAGTACAAAGTATGATACAATATGATACAAAGTCATATGATACTGTATGCTTTGTCCTGGACTCATGCTATCCACATAAAAGCCCTCCCAAATGGAAAAGTCATTTAAAACATAGATGATTCCCAAATATCCTAGTAAAATAATGTAAAGACCATATACTTTAAGTCCCCATGTGCATATACTAAAAACAAGTTGTGTCAATCATAAAAATAAACTACACTGAACAAACTGGATGATAGTTTCTTTACCTCAAACTCTGAAAAGAATAAGCTTTACATGGAAATAGCACTGGATTAATTTCTTTCAACACTCTCCCTCCTCACTCAGGTGTCAATCCTACTTTACCTGGCCAACTGGATGGTACAGTGGATGTGGGGAAGGGGCATGGACCCTGACAATTTCTCCATTCCGTACCTGACAGCACTTGGGGACCTGCTGGGAACCGGGCTGCTTGCCCTCTGCTTCCACATCCTGTGGCTCATCGGGGACCGCGACACAGATGTGGGCGACTGAAAGACCCCCCAGTCTCCACCCTCCTGGTCACCTTGTCTGCCCACCTGTGCGCCAGTCAGTGCATTACTCTATGCCGCAAAAAAAAACAAAAAAAAACAAACAAAAAAAAAAACACCACTACAAAAAAAGAGAACAATACACATGTTGATACTCTTATAATTTTTTGTTGCTGTCTTGGGGTCCTCATTATTTTTCAATGAGGCAGCTCCTTCCCTTTGGCTAAAAGCTGCTGGCCATTAATGTAAAACAAAATGATCAAGTTGCATATCTATGAAAAAAGCAAAAAAAGCAAAAGTAGAATGCAAATCACCAAGTGCTATGTGTGCCGAGATGTACAGGAAATAAGTATGTAGTATACTAAAAGAATGTTTATAAGCGAAGGAAGTGCAGGCTCCAGTTTTCCGACGGAACACTGTCAATCCTCCGGACTGAATGCAAAAAAAAAAAAAGAAGCAACAAATCATTGAAGTTTCTGGACCAGAATGAAGTGACCTGAATGAGCTTAGATAACCTCTCTTTTGCCAGAGGTGTGTGTTTGTGTTCCTTTGTACATTTTAATCTCTCCCCCTTTAGCCTTACCTGCCCCCTCGCTACGCCTGGTAACTCTCTATGTAGATGGGAGAGCGTTGAGCCGAGGCTATTTCGCACTGACCCCTGGTCACAACGGTTGCTCACTGTAAAGTTCAAAGAGCCCTGTCTCTTGTGTGCGTAATGCGTTGCGGCCAACTCAAGACGCACCCACCCTCCCAATCTTAAGGAACTCCATTGTTCCCTCTTTAAATCCTGTTGGACTGGTGATTTTAATGTGTGTTTATTTTTTCCGCAAAATCTCTGTGTTTACTGACCACATTTAAAATTAAATATTGGCATAGAACCGGGTGGCTGCGCCTTAGATGTGCATGCACAAACACTGTCCTGTCATTGGTTAGATAGAGCTGATTTGTGCTTGCTGTAAATGCAAGCCCCAGGGTGCAGCACAGTTGGCATTGGCTGATGCATTTCTTTCCCATGCTGCTCATAATTGTTTAGAATATTGCTAGGTCATGGAATGAAAGAAGGACAGTTCCATGGCTGTGTGTTTGAGCTAAAAAATAGAAATCGAGATGCCATGACACGCTCCTAATGCCTACCACTGTAAGCCACTTTGGATGAAAATGTGAGCAATGATCAAAATGGCAGTAGACTGAAATTAGGCTACAGATAATTCTTCCCCTTAAACTCCTAGTCTTAAACAAAAATAACAAACAAACTACCAGCAACTCTAATGTATTAATGTATATTTGCCTTTCTGATATACGTGGTGGTGAACTTTTTTTTTTTTTTCGAGCTGATCTTTGATATAGAAGCTGACTAAGATAATGCTGCGACAGGCTATAAGGGCTACTACACAAAAGGCATCTTAAACCTGGACACACTAATGGAGAATATCATGGCTGTATGTCTCTGAGACAGAGCCGTCCGTCTGGAGACCACGGGCTCACGCAAAAGATGTCCAAAATACCCTCTGTGGGGTACTCAGGCCACCACCATACCCACTGCTGTTAGACGCTCCTTTAGGGCATGTTTCGAACACTTAGAACACTTAGCGAGGCTTCATCACGGCATGGCTGAAATAGAAAACTTGAAGTGAATGGGTTTTCATCATTATTGTTTTTATTATTATTATATAAAAGCATGGCTCAACTGGAACTAAATATATTTACCTTGGTACCAGACCTCCAAGGCGAAATGAATCAGTAATCAAACAAAAAATGTAAACAACAACAAAAAAAACCCTTTAACTATGATAACCCGTAGGACTCACCAATGCACTCTCTTGCAATAGCTCCTGGTAACAATGAGAAAAATGCAACTAGCCATTTAAATGCAACTGACCACTAACCATTGCAATGCTTGGTATTGTACTAGTATGAGCCCTAGAGTCTTCTATGCAGCAGTGATGACCACTGTTGCTGCTGTCTTACAGTGAAGAGTCTTACAGTTTCTCTGGCTCATGGAGAAAGGAGGCTCGTTTGTTTTATGTAAACCTGTGGGGTCCACCTGATAAAGCTGTGCAGGGCACATGAATTGCGTTGCTTGATGATGATTTCTGTTTTCTTTTATTTTTTTGTTTTCCCAAGTGCTTCCTCCTCTACATGTGTAATGGTGGATGGCATAGCATTTCTTCAGAATTGCATTTGAGACATTGACATTGTTTTGACATGACATTGTTTTGTTTTTTGCTCTTTTTTTCTTTTTTTCCCCTTGTCTTTTTTTCCTTTACTGTCACCGTTTTCTTGAATTGTTTATTCTACGCTGGTTTAGACGTGCGTATCTGACTCTGGCAACCTGAGGTGAGACCACTGCTGTGCTAAACGTACTGTAACCCTGTGCCCACTGGAGGGCACTGTTGGGATCTCAAAAGGCACAGCACCAAGGATGGCCATCAGGTCTCACACACACACACACACACACACACACACACACACACACACACACACATATACACACATGCACACACTCTCGCGCGCACACACGCACACACACACACACATCCTGAGTCTGTGCTCGTCTGTTCCTTGGTGCAACTCACCTGTTGCCATGACACCACTGCCTGGCAGCGAACACTCACCTGTTGTCATGGCGCCGCTGTCTGGCTGTGAATAATTCTTCAGGGTGTGGGGCGCTTTGTTTTTATTTATTTTTTAGATGTATACAAAGCGAAGTTGTACATAATATATATATTTATTCTATAAATAAGTTGTCTATTTTTCATTTTATTTTGTCTGTCTTTCAGCTCATGTTTGTTTCGTATTGGGCCAGTAGACATACTTTGTTTGCCCCCTTTAAGAAAACATGGCAAACCTAACAAACATATCAGACATGTGGTGCCTAATCCCTGACAGAAACCTCACATTTGCGCTCTCCACTGCGCTGACTGTAGAACTATGCCTTAACTAAATCACCGGCAAGGTTTTAAACAAAAGAAAAGTAGTTTTAAAAGCTTTTATTTGTTTTTTTTTCTTTTTCTTTTTTTGTCTTTTTTAATTCTGTGAATTGATTTTTATGTTGTAATGATTACATTTTACACAACTGTGCAAAAACAGAAACAGACTGTTGTGTTGCTGTCTGGTGTAGGATGATGTGATCTGGGGGCATGTGGACCCGGGCATGGGACAAGTGATTAATCATAGACTGAAGACACAAACCAAACCATGGTTACCTGTCTCACACTCCTCCTCAGCAGATTTGTTATAAAAGACACAAAATATTATTTAGCTGAAAACAAAACACCATACAACCCAGGTCTTAACAGCAATTCCCTTTGGTAAACAAAAGAAATTCTTATTGTGGTTTTCATGGATTATATGCCAAAAAATGAATACATAAAACAAAACTAATACTCACCCATGTGTTGTTAGCAGAGATCTGAATGTCAATACAGCTGTTATTCCTGTGTAATGGTTTACAGGCAGGTCACACTACATACTTCAAGTCTGTCTGGGGCTAAAGCTGTCCATGTAAGGTCACATGTACTGGGCCATGTGCTCATGGCTGAAGCGTAGGATGGGGTGAGGGCTCAACACAATGCCACCATATTGCTGTCTGTTTCATCATTACCATCGCCCTTCCATTTCCCCTCTGCTGTCATGGGGATTCAAACAGTGGTACTTGTAAATTTGCTGGAATAAACAAAATAAAGAAAATCTATTATTTCGTACCAACCTGGTGTTGGAGTGGTTTTATGGGATGTCACAGGAAGAAGGGTCACCTCTAGTGAAACAGATTTCCGGAAGGGGCCATTGTGTTTGTGTGTGTGGGGGTGAATGGATGGGTGGTTTGCATGCTTTTTAGGCTTTTGATTTTCTTTTGATTGACTTCTTCAGCAGAGTCCCTACCACCATCTGAATGTTGGTTTTGCATAGTTACCTTTCCTTCACACATGCACACACACACACGCACACACACACACACAGCAGATTGGATAAGAGGCCCATTTCCCTGAAAGCCAGGATGCAGCTGGTCAGATGAGAGCTTCACTAGCACTAGTCCCCTCCGCAGCCTGTCAGCACAGAGAGGTTCAACATAACAGGAGGACACTTAGAGAACCACAGGGTATTGGGAGACACCTGAATGGCTCACAGAGGTTGAGACAAAGCAGTAGGATGGAAGGAACCTTTGAGGTCATCACCAGTGATAGAGAAGAGAGAGAGAGAGAGATGAAGAGAAGGAGGGAAAGCAAAAAGGGGACCAATGGTGGCAATGGTGAGCCCGGGCAGAGAACAGAGATTGTGTTATGCGTGATGCTCCCAGGGCAGACAGGACGGCCTTTGTGCACAGCCAGATGTGTGTTCTGTGCCCTAGCAGCCCAGCTGAGCGATAACAAAAGGCTGATGCAATGTTGATGGATGCAGCAGAGAGAGAGAGAGAGCTCCATCACACATCGCACGTATCACATGTAGTATCATTCCTCCAGCGCTCCGTGTTCTCCAGCAATGAGCCGTTATGAGAAACGCCCCCGGCACATTGCCCTGGGGCTGTGCGGAGGGAGACACAAGGCCAGAGCATGCTGGCCTTGGCCCGCACCGCAGTCACAGGAATCCTTTTAGCACGCTGACGACAGCTGGCCAGTGATATGGGAGGAAAATAAATAAATAAATAAATAACATCCAGTCTCCACTGCATTCGCTGAGCTCAAAAGACATGGGCGTCACCTGACTATCTGACCATGAGAACATTAACACACATGACCCCACTGATAAGGCTCACAAGGTTGCATTCAGCTTCAGCAGGTCTCACTTGAAAGTCTGTCTGGCACAGAGTTACAGTATGTTTGGTCACTGTAAATTGTGGCTACAACTATCTGGCTCATCTATGAACCATGTTTGTCAGCTATATACTATCTGAAATTGTATGTAGAAGCTGTCAACACAACCAAATAAATCCATTAAATTTAGTAGTAATGTATTTAATGTAGTTAATGTAGTTAAAGAGGAATGAGGCTCAACCATTCATGTGTCTGATGGATGTGGGCACAAAGATCGGCATGGCTTCATTGGTCCGATAGATGAGTGATATGTATGTCTTTCCTGAAGGTAAGGCACAGTATTGGCTGTGTACATCATGTTTAATGTTAGTTGCTCACCACTGAAAGACATGAGAATTGGCACCTAGCGATTTGTACACAATAAATTAAATATGCAATATTTTACTTGTGTTAATCAACATTGGGGAGTATTATAGAATTACATATGAACAGTCAGTAACAAATATGTGATAAACCTCTCCACAAAAAATCATGAAATTTTGTCTTCTGAACACAGTTAAATTTAGTGCATCTGGTTCAAAAGATTTGTACAGTCACCATACTTCTGTAAGTGCCTTCTAACCAGTGCTCTAGGTCAGTGGTTGTCAAACTGGAGTACAAGTACCTGTGGAGGTATCTGGATAAATTTTAGGGGGTACACAAAATAAATCTGTGAATGGGTTCTCAGCTCTTACCAGCATACAGACAACATGGAAAATAATCTTACACCCAGACTATCCCCAATACAACCCATGATGTGGTGTCACAGAGGATGCACAACCGTTGAAAGTTTGGGAACCACTGCTCTAGTTAACACTCAGATGTATGAAAAACCTAAGGGAAGCTTATTGGAATTCTTATTGGATATATATAGTTAAATACAATCAACCTCTAGCAATATTTGTTTACATATATAGTATTTAGGTGAGCATACAACATGATCTGAACCACTCCCTAAGGAATGATGATTTTGATAGCTGGTTAGCAGTGATACTTCCGAGTGGAAGAAAAAGTGACAGTTCATCCTCTCACTTATGGGGATGAGGAGGACTGTCAGAGAGAAAGCTAGTGTCTGAAATCAACTTGGATCAATCATGGATAAATTGATTGTGCTTTATGCCACCCATGCCAGGCAGAGAAGACTAGAGGTAGAGGAATTTTAAAAAATGTAGTGAAAATGTACACAGAGACACATGTACACAACCTTATGATTACAGTCTAGCTTATGTCAAACAGTTCAATCAGCTTATGCCAACATTCAGTGAGGTGAAACCAAAATAAGTAATATGTCTGTACTAGCATGTGTCGTGAAAACGGAAACTATACATCATCCTTTGGGAGCAAATGACAAGCTAGTGTTTTCAGAAGGTACCAGTATTGAACTACAGTAGCACAAAATGCCTCCCACATAGACCTATCTTTCCAAGGGTCTATGACCCCCAGTGGGTGTGCCCCAGTAGTGAGTCTGCCCTCAGCAGGAGATAAGCAGGGGGTTGGTGATGCTTTGGCTGGGGGGGGTGACTCGAGGCCAGGCCGTCTGTGCCTCACCCTGCCCACCTCCCCCATCTGTCCCTGGGATCAGGAGGTCACTGGACAGGAGTCGCTGGCACAGGGTGTCCACCACTTGCAGGACGGCCGAGGAACCTGAGGACAGCAAACACAGGGAGCAGGAAGAGACAGGTGAGCCAAAGAGGTGTAAAAACATCCCAGACACCTCCATATGTGAAAAATGAACATCTAACTCTCTGTAGGGTTAAGGAAGGTCTGAGGAGGACAAAAAGTTCTCTAGCTCACCTTGGTCTTTCTGTGTAAAGACATCCAAAGAGCTCATCAGGATTTTACCCAGCATCCTGCGGGACACCCTCTAATGAAATGAGAAAAAACAAAGCAGAACTTGACTCATGTCATCTGTTTATGCCCAGCTAGTGCATGAACTAGTTTTCACCACTAGGTGGCAGCCTGATCTTAGAAATTATCTTTCATTTGTGCCACAACCAGCGTTGCCCTGTGCCATCTATTGTAGTATTGTAGCACTAAATCTCTGTGTGCAAGACCCTTGTCTACAATGTGTTCATCAGAAAAATGTCATCTCTACATGAGTCCATTTGTTACATTGTACTAACTCAATGTTGACTCATGAATCATTCCCAAGTAAGATACTAAGGATGTTCTGTTCAGAATGTGACCGCTGTGTGAGATAACACTCCCACATGGAAGAACAAGAAGTAAGCAAAACAAAATGTAAAAGTAAATGTCCTGCCATGTGTTCTTTCTGCCTGTGCACAAAGCACAAGTGATAGCACTAGTTAGCTGACCTCTCTGGCTGGGAGCTGTGTGGCTGGAAAGCTAATGAGGATTAGCTTCTTTACTAAATGGTTGCAACATGCAATATATGTGGCAGGACATTTACTCTCTAAATCTGAAATGTTAAACTCTGGAGTTTGGACAATTCAGTAATGCCTATGCTCTGTGCTGATCGGATATCCACTAAGATTAGCATGCAAACCAGACAGAGTCAGCCAGGCTCTCTTGTAATATCACTCTGTACGACATGTACCACTGTGTTACTGATAGATATATATATATATAGATAGATAGATAGATAGATAGATAGATAGATAGATAGATAGATAGATAGATAGATAGATAGATAGCAAGAAAGTAAAAAAGGCAATAAAAAAGTGTGATGTGGACACATTCATTTCACACAGGAGAAATACTAAATTCCTTGGGCTAAACACCCCAATGCCTACAGAACTCCTCTTGGCACTTTTAACTTGTTAAGTCTGGAATGCTTGTTTTATAAATTATGACTTGGACAAGAAGCAATATTTTCAAAACTAAATAGTAAATAGTAAATGAAGCTCTTAGCTCTCTCACCACACTTAATTTGAATACAGGTGGGTGAGGATACCTAAATTACTCAAGGCAAAAGCAACAAGTTCATATGTGTAGACATGTATGTATGTATGAGTGTGCGCAAAAAAGATGTATGTATGAATGTCTGTGAATGTCTGCACAAGTATGTCTACTTATGGGTGTGTGTGCACATAAGAATGTTTTGGGTCCTGTGAGGGTGTTAGTCTGCATGTGTGTGCACAAATGTGTCTGTGTGCACACAGAGTGAGTGCAGATCTGTGTGTATATCTGTGTACGTGTGTGTGTGTGTGTGTGTGTGTTGGTGTGTGTGTGTGCACCTTTGAGCGCAACTGCAGTAGCAGTGCGAGGGCATCAGTAAACCTCTCTTCTAGTAGAGACAGACGCACACGCTCCGTCTCCACCTGCTGCATCTCCCCCTGCAGCATCAACACCTCCTCCTGACACAGCTCCAACTCCTGGCACAGACAGAGAGAGAGTAAAACAGAAAGAAAGACCAAGAGTCAAAGAGAAACAAACATAAATGGAGAGAAGTATGTGCAGTACACTGTGAGCCAATGAACTGACTGCCTAAAGTTTCTGTAACTGTCAAGGATCCTGGAAATATTGATTCGTAAATAGTGAATTATTGATTAGTGAATAGTGAATTAGGAAAGAGTGATTTGTAAATAGTGAATAGTGAATTAGTGAATAGTGATTAGTGAATTAGGAAATAGTGATTAGTTAATAGTGAATTAGCAAATTAGGAGCTAGTGATAAGTAAATAGTAAATTAGTGAATAGTGAATTAGATAATAGTGAATTAGTAAATAGTGAATTAGTTAATAATGAATTAGTGAATAGTGAATTAGGGATTAGTTAATAGTGAGTATGTTAGTTAATCGTGAATAGTGAATTAGATAATAGTGAATTAGTGAATTGGTGAATAGTGAATAGTGAATTGGTGATTAATGATTAGTGAATAGTGAATTAGTGATTAGTGAATTAGCAAATTAGTGATTAGCAAATAGTGTATTAGGAATAGTGATTAGTGATTATTGAATAGTGAATTAGTGAATTGTGAATAGTGAATTAGTAATAAGTGAGTGGTGAATTAGTGAGTGATTGGTGAATTAGTAAATTAGCAATAGTGATTAGTGAATAGTGATTAGTGAGTAGTGAATTAGGAATAGTTATTAGTGAATAGTGAATTAGGAAATAGAGGTTAGTGAATAGTGAACAGTGAAAAGATGACTGTGACTGTGGCCAATTCAGTACTGCCTGTGCTAGATTGAAAGAGCTGTAGTCAGCTGAGCCCAACACACCGTGCCCCTCCTCCTGCTCCTCACCTTCTCCAGCTTCTGACATCTCTTCCACTCGGGGGACTTAAGTGTGCCTGTCTGTTCCCTTGCCGTGCTCACACACTCCATATCACTATGGTAAAGATGGGGCGTCAAGAAAATCTGCCGCACAGCAGCACTCTGGCACCTGGAAAGCAAGACAGCAATTCTGTCAGCACTGGTTTGAGTGGGCAGGTCCCTGCCCGAAGATATCATTACAGGGAAGAATTATGAAAGAATGCAACTGACTGAAATAACCTGGACATCTGATGTGTGCATGAGAGGAACACTATAATTACAGATCGTTAAATCCACCCTAAATAATCCTCATTACTCTGACAAGTGTGTCATGATTTAAAAGTCATTAATTCTGATATTATGCAATAGGTGATGTCTAAACAACAAATGACTTTAGAAACATTAGATGCTCAGTGCCCATGCAGTGTTTACTTCCTGGGTTAGACCAGGAACATTGCTTCCTAGTACTAAAGATCACTGAATACTGACCAAGATAGAGCAACATAATACGTTGCAATGGGAGAAACGTGAATTGAGTGGGGTGTCACATAACTTTTCAATGATATTCTGTGTTAGCATATGAGGGTTCGGCTCTGGTCTGCATAAAGGGGGATTATCCCCCCTCCCCTTGTGAAAATAATGAACGTTTGTGCCTCTCGCTCCACTTTTACCCTCTCTGCTCGTACAGCTCTGAAATAGACAGTTTGTTATTGTTCATTGCTCATTATTTTTCCCTCCTCTTGTGGGATCATCAGTAGCTGCTATGTTTAGTTAACCTTAGGATGTTTCTACTTTTCTTACTGAAGTTTCCACAAAAAGGATCACTAGAAGGAAGTAATGTCAGTAAAATGTGTGTGTGTGTGTGTTTTTGTTTGTGTGTGTGTATGTGTGTGTGTGTGTGTGTGTATGTGTGTGTGTACGTACCCTTTTGTACAGTGCTGCAGACGATGAATGAGCCTCTTTGCCTCCAGGAGGCAACACTGGCCTTCCTCCTCCCCCCTCTCCTCCTCCTCCTCATCCGCCTCCTCATCCGAGGCCGCCCGGCCCTCCACAGCCCTCTGCAGACACTCTTCTCCTGGAGGGGGGAAAAGACATGAAGTCAAGAGGTCAAAAGGTCAAAAGATCGCTTGTCAAATTAAAGCACTATCCTCTGACTGCAGGGCAGCGCAACTCTCTCTGATTCTATTAATGAGGGGACACGTATGCTGAATTCAGGATTCAACCACTCTTGAATCCACTGACTGATTCAAACACTCATAACTCAAACTCGTAATTCAAACTCACGATTCAAACAGTCATAATTCAGACTCATCATTTAAACTCACGATTCAAACAGTCATAACTCAGACTCATTATTCAAACTCATGATTCAAACAGTCATAATTCAGACTTGTCATTTAAACTCACGATTCAAACAGTCATAATTCAGACTCATGATTCAAACTCATGATTCAAACACTCATAATTCAGACTCATGATTCCAACATATACAGCAATGGCACCAGAGCACTTGTAATCCTTTAACACTCTCCTTGATGCTGACATTCATCAGTGAGATAAGGAGAGTTTTGTGTAGGTGATGACTGGCTGTATGGTACTGAATGACTGGGGTTACATTTGTAAAGACACTAAATTCAGCCCTCAGGCTGCTAGTAAATCTGTCCAGATGCTTCCTGATGCCCCCTAAGATAAGGAGCTTTGGTGATCCTTCTGTCTGCTCTCCATGAAAAACAAGCCCTGTGTGCAGTGTTCTCTTGCTATGCATGCACATGTGTGTATGTCATTGGTCAATCAAATGAGATGAGTTTCCTAACCTCCTTGGATGTTGGTGCCTTCGACCCCCAGATCAATGCATGGAGTGGAGTGGCCAGAGGTGATTGTAGCTTGACTCTCCACCTCAGAGTCTCCTCCTGTTTCACTCGCTCTTTGGCAGGAACAAAAAGACCTAGAAATGGAAACAGACCGTCTGTACTGTCAGTTGAGCACTTTGTAGTAGTACTTTCTTCTGATTGGGGTGTCACTTCAGAGACTGGGGAGATTTAACATTGGCAAGATGAAAAGGGTTTGGGATTTAGCCCATATGCCAGATTTCGAGGCCCTAAGGTGATAGAGAATGGAAGACGATGCCACATTCCTTTGTTGTGCCACACACAGAGGTAGATAAAATAAATTTCACCACAAACAACAAAATGGGTTGCCACAATAGACAGGGTTTATTTTAATAAGCAGTTGGTGAAGTCTCCTGTCTTCACTAAATCTAAACCAGACAAATAGAAAAGAATTTTCTGAGTCTGCATTTGTATTCTCTTTTGTATCTGTATCTTTTGAAAAGGTCTGTAAATGTGTGTGGCTGTGTGGTAACCCAGGATTGCCTCTGCACATCTCACAAGTCATTATGCACGCTACATAACCACACTTACTCACTGTGTGATAACTGCCTGCTACTCTGGAAATCTCATTTGCAAGAACCACCGCCATGACAGAGACCAGGACCATCCTCAATCACGATCTCTCTGCGCTCCTCCAGACCGATTATACAGCAGGCCCAGGCAAGCCCAGTCTGCATGGAATGCCTCCCCTGTTCAAACCAATCTGCCTTAAGTGGTAACACTGTAAGACGGTCGAGCGATCACATTTCAACCTTTCAGTGTCATCCACAGACTTATCTTCTGTTGTGCGTCACCCTCCGCTGTTAGTCTTTCGTCGTGACAAAGTGCCACCATGCCTTGCCATACCATACCGTGACCACAGTGCCATTATCCATTCTCTTTGTGCACAGGGCTAAGTATGGCTTGTCAAAGTAAGTGCATGGAAATGCAGTGGTTGAGCAGGGCAAGAGTCTAATCTTTCTCTTGCCATCAAAGATACTGTTTTGGTGAGATGAGTCAGAGTTGAATACTAAGCCTGCCTTCAGGTCATTACACATAGTTGGGGAAAAAGCACTGATGCTAGATGCTGGCAAGCTGTTGGTCTATTGTTTTCTCTTTTAGTTGACTATTCTGTGTCTCTTGACCATGCCTTCATTCCCACTGGAATTTCAATGGGGAATTTTAAAGGGTTGGGGAAAAAGGAGAAAGGAGAAAGTACAAGAAAGAATCCCTTCAACACACACATACATACACACACACAGAGAGAGAGAGAGAGAGAGAGAGAGAGAGAGAGAGGGGAGTGAGCAGTGATTGTGCAAGTTCTTGTGTGTCTTGGAGAAAAAATCCCCTACATTCTCATTAAACCTCTGTGTTGGCCTGAAGGGACTGGAGCCACACCATAGGACTGATCAGACGACTCTTTAGCAGAGACACAATCACTCCACTGGCATTCAAATACAGCAACACTGACTGATCCCAGGCCAGTGCAGTACTTGAATCAATTGACTCAATGCTGCTTTCCCTTAAATTTTCTCCATCACTAATTCCCTAAGAGCCTGGAATTGTCCTGCACCTACCTACCCATCAGAACAGCGATTCAAAACAGATGAGGTTAGGAAGGGTTGGAGGCGACAGGTAAGGAGTTCAGGTGTATCCAATTTTCCAGAGTTGAGAGAACCTGAATGGAAAGGTCCTGAGTGCATGTGAAAGTGCACTTTGTTTTATTCATCATGTATTCACTCACAGGTGTGTGTTCAGACTTGGCTCTCATTATCCGCATTAACTGCAAAGCCCTTAATGCTATAGAAAGGCTAGAAAGAGTAGCTAATGATGATTGCAAAGAGAGGTAATTGTGTGTGCTCCACATAAACATTATGTAGTTTATGCTTGTGAATATGAGATTAAGGCTCATATGGGGATGAGTACATCCAGTATGTTTTAGAATGATGTAAGTTGTTGAGACTGCAATTAAGCAATTACACCATTGAGCCAGGATTCACCTTCACCTGTTCTTGTGTGCTGCTTTCTTGGCCAGAGCTCACTTGTAAAAGAGATTTCAATCTCAATCAGATTTTTTTTATCCCTAGTAAAAATAAAGAAAAAGAAAAATAATAATAATAAAAAAACAGATTTACATACACATATACATACACATGGCCATGTGTCCTGTGTCCTTACCTGATGTGGTTGAGGTCCATCTGTAGTTGGTGAATGCGCTCCTGCAGTGGGGCGACCTGGCTGGCCTGTCCCTGCAGCTCCTCCACCCTCTGTAGGCCCGAGGCCAGCGCCGCTCGCGCTTCCTCCATCCTGCTCCTCATTTGAGTGCGCTCCTTCCTCAGCCGGCCTGCCGCCTCTTCCAGCAGCTCCGCTTGCCGGTGGGCCATCCTCAGCTCCTCCTCCAGCTGCTGACTGTAACGCATTGCCTCCTGCAGCTGTCCGTCACGAGACGAGCGAATCAGATCCAGCTCCCGCTGCAGGTCCACGCCCTTCCTCCTGGCCCAGCGGACACTGCGGCTGTGCTGGCTCAGGGGTGTTGCGTTGACTTTGGCCGGGGTCTCGAGTCTCTCCTCCCCCTCAGATGCCCGATGCAGTGCCACCTCCAGGGCAATGCAGCGGGCATCGCTGGCCTGCAGGGCTAAGCGCAGGTCCTCCACCAGTTCTCTCAGGCTGGCATTCTCCATAGTGAGCTGACTGGGTGCATTCACTATGGATTATCAAGATCAGAATTGCAGATCAGAATTACTGTTGTAATGTAATGTAATTTATTTGCATCATAATTGTGCATGATGGGCATGATCCCTCACAACCCTGTGACCTCACTCACAGAAATATATAGCCTATATATATATTGCTCCTGGACCACAAGACAATATTCCACTGAAAGACAAATCAGGAGCAACGTGAATCAATGTGAATCAATGAATCAGAAAACAGTAGGCGATCACCCCTTCAGATCTACAGCCATGTAAAAGTTACTGCATATTTATACTGTATCCATTGCAGTGTAGCTCATGATTACACAGTATTGTATATGTATTCAAGTGTGTGTATGTGTGTGTGCGTATGTATATGTATATATATATATACAGCTGAGTCTAGAGCTTGAGTAAGAGTTTGCACTTTTGCACCTGCCCCTGACATGAAAGAGGAAGATGAACAGCAACTGTTTAATTGATACTTCAATTTTATCTACTGGTATAAATTGAAATGTATTATTTTTAATAATTATTGTGTAAAATATAATTTCAGTTGTTATAAACTGCAGTGAGTGGCTCGGTTGGTGTATTGCCTACCTGTCTTATTGCTCCAGTCAGCAGAAGTTCGGGTTTCAGCCGAAGACGAGTGCTTTTGTTTTCTTTTGACAGTATCTCTTTGTTCTTTAGACAAGTCAAAACTCACACATTTCCGTCGGCGAAATCGTGGCCATCGAACGCGGATCTCACGTTCTATGTGTTCGGTTTCTTCGGTGACAGGGAGACGCATTGCTGACTTCCCGCCTTTGGTATTCAAGGAAAAATGACCACACAAGCGAGCGTGAAATTCTCTAAAGTTCAGCTCGCAAGGTAGGTCGGTCAAGATGTCACAAACTTCCTCACCTTCCTTTTTGTCCTGGTCACTGTTTGCTGTGGGAATTCCCATGATCAAGCAAAGCATAGTGAAGTCCTCTTTGAAGATAACATCCTCGGAGTTGTTAAAGGAAAGATGATGAAAGATCTCCTGTAAGTACTGGTCGATGCCAGTAGACAGGACTAAGATCTCATTCTCCACGCAGGGGTCCGGACTAAAGTGGTGGCACAGGGCTCTGCGTAACCACTGCCCCTTGCGCGCAGCGTAACACGACACTGATGCCGTGTCCAGCATTGTTGACCTGCGAAACTTCTGCTCGTCTTCAATAAGTTGTAATATAAGTCCCTTTTAGACTTTCAGCGTCAGTAGAAATCCATGCACTCTACGCGTAAACGTAGTCACTGGCAGCAGCACAGCCCCCTCTCTAGACTTGTCTTACACTGGCAGGGAAGAATCGTGGAAGCTTTTCATCAACTACGAAGGTGTCGTTTCGGCTCCACCCGCCCCACTGACCGAGTTGGTGGAAGGCGTGTGTGTGAATGAACGCCCACTGCTATGTATACAACACAGAGCTATCTAATCTCGCCTTTACATGAGTATTTAGGATAGGTTAGTTTATGGTGGACTTTCATCTCTTACTGCTTATATAGGCGACGTCTGACTGTTTATGCGCGGATGTACGTGATATGTCCGAATGAATTAACCAGTAATACTGGCTTAATTTACTTAAATTGATTTACTTTTAACTCTAACCTAACAGTCAGGAACAGTAATACATTTACATAACATCCCCGAATTTAATAAATTGCAGGAGTGGTTTTGTACTGAGTCTGATAGTCATTATACACTATGAAACCCAGCTGCAGCCCTGAGGGTGACAATGACCTTTGATCTCAGCTGAGAGCCCTTCATTTCCTTTACAGACATACAATTAGGGTTGGGGTGATTTACATGTAGCTAATATAATCACTGAGGAGCATAATCTGAAATATGATTTTACTGATGATAAAAATTTCCCACCGAAAATTTGCCAGTTGCACTTTAAACATCGACCCCAATTTAACAGTCTATTTTCAATGTACTGATTTATTTGAAAATCCATTGTCTTCCACCTGTCTAATTGAATTTGTACTGAAAAAGGTCTTTGTTCACACTGTAATGACTGAATTATATGGACTGCTCTCTCTCTCTCTTTCTCTCTCTCTCTCTCTCTCTCTCTCTGTTACGCCCATTCTCCGGTGCGGAAAAAAACATGATGGTGATCGGAAGTTTTAGTCATTCTGGTCTTCCGAGAGTCTCTAGTTATTTGTTTCACTAACCCCTCCTCTTACCCTCGCCCTGTGACTCAAGCACACTGTAGACTCATGGCATAGCCTTCTGTAATATCATCTTCACCATTATATAATGTGCAATACTCATCAGAAACGTGAGCTTTTACACTTAATAAAGGTATTGTTGCCTTATGGCAGATAGTTCTCAGTAACCCAGCATGAGAACTGACCCCACGAATACATACATTTCATTCTCTGTTGTGAGTCAGGAAACCGCAATGTTGTGAAAAGGCTACCAGAGAAATGGATCCTTTCCTGAGCTCCCAAAAGCCCACCCCCCCCAGGCACGCATGATGGGAAGGAGTTGACAGGTAAAGTGGACTGGCTCATTTAGTCTTGTTTTGTCTTCCTGTCGTAAAGATATGTGGTGTAGGGGCGGTCAGCTTGTTTTGTTTTTTTTTACGCATCACCCTGGCATGTGATGCCACACCTATGATCCAGACAGACAGTTCAGTGCCAGGGGATTTTCTAGTGTTTAGTCTCATGGATGGTTTTGGTGATGTTGGATAACTGGACCGCCATTCCTCCAGGCAGGGCTGGGTGGTTATCTTTCTGTGGCATTTATCTGGCATCAGAGGGGCTCATCGGACTCATATCAGCCTCCACTCTGACCTGCTTTCAGAACCTGATAAGGCAGGAATTTTTTCTCCCTCTTTTACAGTACTGTGTAACATTATCTCTCAGTAGTGGCCACAGGAGATGCTTTTCACGTGAGGTGTTCACCTTTGCTGATTGTGTGTGCAGGAGTCAGGTGTGGCAAGGCATTGTAAGAAATGTGTTTTCAACTTTGGCCTTCAACAGCACTGCTTTTCAAGATCAGATGCGGTTTGGGTGTATTGAGAAAGTGAATACCTACAGAACACTATACATAAATATTAAAAGAAAACACAGTCACACACTTTTGCCCTCATAAATGCACACACACATATAAATGCAACACACACAGTGAAACACATCTGTTTCACTTATTTGTTCCCCTTTGTCCCAGAGTAAATTATTAACTGCTGACTTAGAGTAGCACCAGATCCAGTAGAGCCCAAGTCTTTGTGTTACCCCTCCACAGCTGCCCGTCTGTCTGAATAGGAGCAGCTGGTTTGAAACTGAAAGGCACAGACAGAAGGTCAGACCACTGCTAGGGAAGGACCAGGAGAGGCCAGAAGGCAAAGATTACCTTAATGGCTTTTAAGAGACTGGGTGTTTTCACTGAAGCACACACACTTTCTTTCTTTCTCTCTCTCTCTTTCTCACACACATACACACACACACACACACACACACACACACACACACACACACACACACACACACACACACATACACATACACATACACGCACACACATGCCTATCTTCTTAAACTAGTGACCTTTTACCTTTTAACCTTATCTCTTATCTTACCCCTCCTTAATATGCACAGGGGTCATTTTGGGCCACAATCTGTTTGGATCAGTCCCCCTCCAAGTCAGCCTCCGAGCCCTGTATCTCAGCCCGAGACAAGGGTGCAGATCTGAAAACACTGAAACAAATTTCTAGCGCATAAGCAAATCAGTTACATTGAGTGGCCAGTGCAAGTTGGGTCAGGGCAACAAAATGAGACTTGTCTGATTAGGGAAATATCACTGTATGTATCTTATTGGAACCTTGAAGAATATTGTGCCCATCCCCAAAGTTACTGAATATCATTTAATCCTTTCCAGCGGCATGCACTTATACGTGCACTTGTAGCAATAGTAAGCCCATGAATTTGTTTTCATGTTAACACTATCACCTCATCTGTTTGGAATCTTCTGCACATTTCATGAGAAAGGAGGAGACTTAGGCAAGATGTGTTGGGTATCCTATGAGCCCTAATAGCCCTATATTACTATACAGGTTTGTTTATGATCCATCAGGTTGATTTACAATGACATTTGACAAGACATGTTTACAACTGAGAAATGCAAAAGAGCCTGTAGTGAAAACAAATTAAATAAATACAATAGTCAGCAGTTGCATCAAAAATGTATGAAGTTTAAGCCTGAATTCACAGTTCTGGCTTGCGATATAGTAGTAGTAGTCATTTTTTACTACATAAATGTTTGAAGGTGTAACTAGTCCCTCCATACCTCAGGGATTTATATTATAGTGACTTTTGGTTTGACTGACAGACAGACTCCTTTATGGGCACCTAAAAACCATCTGCTCCCTCCACAACATCTCCGTTACTGCAGGCTACAAGATCACCCACTGTGTTGTTGTGTCTGGGTGAGTCCCATACAAAGAACTGGCATGTGCGTGTGTGTGTGTGTGAGTGTGAGTGTATGTGTGTATCCATGTGTGTACCCACAGTATTTTCATGTCACATGGAACTCTAAGAGGTGGACATGGGATGTGGATGCATAGGTGAAGGCTGTACAGGTGACAAATTACTTCAGCATCGCAGCTTGTTTTGAGAATTAGGGTGAAAAAGTCATAGAGAATTACAGTGTCAAGTAAGGTGGATCCAGAAAGTAAACATTTGTGTGTGTACTTGACAGAAACACTCTCACGGGCCTCAGAAAATGCACCATCGCCTCACTGTCCCTCCCAACCCACCGGCCTTTGCGCCTTAAACCAACATTCCATTCCGCAGGAGTGAATGTAAGGCAGCCAACCACACAGCCAATATCGACAAGCACCGGCAGGTGTGGAGAGCATGACATCATGCTATGTGTATTATTGTGTGTAGGAGCCGAATTGGGTTAGTTGTCGAGGGCTTCCTAAAACAATTACTGGAGAACTCCAAGAAACTGTTGCAGTAACAGGAACTGACATAGGGGCTTGACTGGAAGCTCTACCAGCAAATATATCACATAGAATTTCAGTTACATTAAAACTCACATGAAAACCCTATAATCTAAACTACGTCTGATATTCAGTTACTACTGTGCCATAGAGGAATAAAGAATAAGGTCAGTACTGTGCATTGCCTGTCAAAAAGAACAGAGACATACAGTAACAGACTACAATGCTTTGTAATATTCCTTTGTGTATGTGTGTGTGTGCACACGTGTGTGTTTGAATCAAATTCCTCTCTGCAGGGAAGCATTTTGAATTCCCCATTTAGGAGAATCAGAGATGATAGTGCAGCCTCTGCTGGACACACTTCATAAAGTACTGAGAGTAGAGAGTGAAATGCATGTCAATTCACATCTAAACCAAAATGAATAATAATGGATTTAACTTTGGATTTTTTTTCAGACATTATTCGGATAGTCAAGGCCCGCTTTATTACTTTCTATGTAATAAGTATAAAATGAAATATATTCACAAAAATATATAACACAATTTATAACAAATATATAACAAGTGTTAACAAATATGAGAAAAATACAAATATGTGAAAATTGAAAATGAAAGCAGTGTGTCAACACAAACTAAAACAGAATATCCAGTACAGTATATTATCTTTTTTCTATTGTCCGCTTGAATAGCTTTCATATAGAAGCATACTCTGTTTCAGTTATAAATCAACAACCAACACCCTCTCTGTCTGCCTGCCATTTTCAAATCAGACATAAAATGTACTTTGTGTGTTCTTTTGGTCATTAGCATTCCATTCTCTTATTTGGACATTTGTAAATCTATATACATATAAAGATTTATATATTGATTTGTAAATATATATATAAAGATTTATCAAGAATGGAGATAACCTCTGTTCATTGATTTCACTGACTAATATGAGGTCATCTAGTGCCTCACACAATAATAAATAGGCAAAGCCAACATCATCACAGGAGGCAGGAGGTAATATGCACATCAAGCTGAAGTTTGACCGTTCTTCCACAAGATGGTGCTCTTTAACATCAAGGTGGAGAATTAATGGTGTTGAATCTCCCTCAAGGCCATATATAAAACTTCTCTGTTGAAGAGTAGACTTTGGTCGTGACTTTAATGATCTTGTGGTGATGATGACGTGTTAGGAGAATATCTTTGTTCTTTTTTGACTCATAATGACTGTTGACTGCTCCAACACACTACTGGGTCAAAGGTCTTCCCAACTGTTCATTCATGAACATGCACCACTGATGTTTTCATTTGGACCTTCTGACAGTCTCATAAGTCTGTGTCAGTTATGTAAAATAGGCACAGTTGTCAATATCTGCTTGTTACGTCTTTCAGAGCAAACGTGTCAGCCTCTTTTTCGGTCTCCATATTGGCTGTTCCAGATCTGCATACAGTACATACAGCAAAGAAATACATATTAGTTCATATTCTCTTATAGTTAAGGTCCAAGTGCCACTTTCTTCACTTCTTTCTACACGACTGTATGTAATATGATGGGGAACATATCTAGGGGTGGGAACTGATACGATTTGCCATTGTCGATTCTTGATCAATTCTCTTAGCAATTCCTAAATGTGAACCATGACAGTCCTACCTAACATCTGTTGATCAGGGTGAGCTGACTGCCTCATAGTGAAGGACACAAGCCTATGATGGACTAGATAATAGTGTTCCTGCATCATTCCGCTTCCCACGTCAGAAGCATTGTTGCTTATTTTAATTTAAAATAATCTGTAACATCCTTCAGCGTCATGCTTGTAGAAAGTAGGCGTGTTCTTGTTTCCATCACTCCGAGCCTACCCACCACACCGCGAGCAATCGGATGATTTTGCGAGGGCGGTGCCTAGGATGGAAGCAGCAACTACATAGTGGCTTGAGCATCCGTGAGTGAGTTCTGAGTAGCGTTAGCTCTCTACAGTGCACTTAGGTTAATCCCCTTAACGTTACTTATCAAACCTTTCAGGTTTCAGGGTGACGTGTTCCTCCTCAGCTGTCAGTAAAATAGACAATATAGGGGTTAGTATTTTTGTTGGGTCCCGTTAACGTTTGCATGTCGCCCAACTAACTGATCTGTCATTCAGGAAGAACCGTAGAAATTAGTTCACTAGCATAGCTGAGTATATCATGGAGACGGAAATACACGTGCCTATTGGTTCACCGGCTATAAGAAAATTCCCAATATTTGTCGACGAACACAATGTTATCGGTGGGGCCATGAAGTTGATAAAAGAGCTACGACCGGCATGGGACATAAAGCTCGTGAAGACCAAGGTAAGTTTGACGTTTTCCGGGAACGTTTATGGGTTAGCGGCTAGCTGAAGTTAGCTTGGTAGCCGTATTTCAATTTATGTCTGTCCTAATGCTTTGATGTATTTTTAAGAAACCAGTTCACGTTGTTAAATGTACAACGACTGACAGTCCGCTAACGTTACCTTTAGAAACTGCTCGACCCGCTCATTGCACAAGCGCAGTGTTCACAGTGAGAGGTTTTCTAGCACTAATGTTAGCCGCCGGTGACACTGGGTGTGTAACCTCATCACTTAAAGAAGCTAGCCGCTCAGTTAGCTCAAAGACACTCTAGCTACTCACCCTTCATCACCATCTGGAAAAGAGACGTCACTGTGCACCTTAAAGACAGTTGTAACACAAGACAGTTATTGTCATGATGCAACGCCAGTGAAAAAGTCTGGGCCAAAGTCAACTAAATGGCTTGTATGTTACAGTAACAGTGAAATGGTCTTTATAATTAATGTCTTGGCAGACTGTCAGTTGACTTAGAAATATTCTTCACCCATAAGAAGGGGATCCACGGTTAACTTCGACGGTGGCCTGCAGTGACGTGAAGCTTTTAGTTTGTCATGTCAAACACAAAGGATAATTGACGCCTACAAATTATGCATACTAGACAAGTTAATATCAGACTATTACTGGACAACACACGGCCATTAGAGCAGGACTTATACTCATCTGCATGTGAACCGAAGCTCTAAAACGAGGGATAGATCATTTGAACTATTAGAACCAGGCAGGTGTGTGGCTTTCACCTGTGGGGATTTCCTCTTCTGCCCTTCCCAGACCACCATTCCCTAAACGAGTGAACACTCATGGGCATCAAAGCTATAATCTAGGCATAATTCAGCACTTAGTATGCCAAGTATGCAATAATGAATTAATGAATCTTTATTAGGTGCTATGTAAATGAAAATAATTTGATCAAATATAGTGTGAAAATAGTTAACAGTTTTTTTTGTAGGAGCATATCCAGGCTTTGACAAGGGACAGGTCTAGAAACACTCCAGATAGGTTGCGTTTGAGGTGTATGTGTGAGTGAGAGACAGAGTAGGTGGGTGCTGGGAGTGGGCAGGTTTACACTAGTCTAGTGTATTGTTTTGGTGGTTTGTTTTGGGTGCTCAGCAGTGGTGTTTACCACCAAGGGGAAACATGTGGCTACCCTGGTGTCTGGGGGCCCTTGATTCCCCTTGTGTTTGGCAGCATTGGACATGTAGAACCAGACGGTATGCTTTGCTGTCATTGTGCTGTGGGTTTAGGCTTGGAACAGGGCGGCGTCATCGCACAAATAGTCTCAATCCACAGGTGTTTGCCCACACAGACGAGGATCGCCTATCATTAGATTACTGGGACAGATTACTGTCAGACATAGGACCACTGCATTCCAGGCTGATTTATGCAGAATAGGATGGCGGGTGGCTCAGGGGAGTTGTTTACAACAACCACCTGAGCCACCTGTAGGCAACAACTTGGAGCATTAATGCCATTTGTTGTAGTAAGCCTGTGTGTTAAGATTTGTGTATTTCCACGCCTGTGACTGGAACACTGAGATCTGTTGTCTCTCTATATCCTGGAAATTGAGAAAGGACTCACTCAAACAGGTGATTGTGTTTCTGTCTGTAAAGTGTGAAGGACATGATTTCCCTTTAACAGAGCAACTCAGTAGGCAAGCATGTTGGTTAATTTAGGCTAGTTAAATAAAGCTATAACAGTGTCCTTTGAGGAAAGACTTGTGTGGACTAACTGTTTATTTGTAATAGGTTGATCCTCAGGCTTAAGCTACATGCATCTCATCAGCAAGTCCAACCTAATGCTTAGCACTGTCACCCGGTGATAATAGTGTTTTGTAATTTAACTTCAAAAATAAGACTGAGACTACATCATATATGCCTAGGCCCTTTAGTTTTGGTCCACCAGTGTTTTGGTGCTGAATGTGCTCTTTGGTGCCATCTCCCCCATGAAACCATTCCAGGAATCCCAGTAATGCATGGTAGGTGGGTGGCGAGTCATTTACATTGTGACCAGCTGCTGAACGCAGGCCCAGTCCAAGCTGAATGGAACAGGTCTAGGTCTCTTCATGAAATTCATGTGACTTGTTGTGTGAACCGTCTCACAGGCTACTATTGACCGTACAGTTGAAGCTGCGTGTTCCAGGCTAAGCCAGCCAAATCATTGATGACCAAGTGATAAGATCTTACATGAATGTCAGTACCCCCCCCCCCCCACACACACACACACCAAAACACACACACACACTGTCCAAAGTCCAGCAGGAAGCAATGCTGATGCAACAATAAAAAAAATCAAGCATCTTGACTCTCTTAATGATTGAGCTGTATCATTTTGATCTGTTCAGCAGCAGTCCATTATATTAACTAGTTTCATGTCATCCTGAGGCAGCAGTCTTTATTTGTATGTTTCTCTGACAGTGGCATCCATCTAAATCTTTGTTTATCAAACAGAAGTCATTCCAGAATGTCTTCCTCAGACGGTAGCCTGTATCATTGTGCTGTTCATGGCCAGCTTAATCTCCTGTGGCCTTAACACCCACCTCCCTGTGTGTTGCAGCTCTTCACCGATGGCACGACTAACAAGCTCGTGGGCTGCTACACCGAGGCCGACCCGGAGGACGTGGTGCTGGTGCGTGTCTACGGCAATCGCACCGAGCTGATTGTTGACCGGGACAACGAGCTGCGCAGTTTCCAGGTCCTCCATGCCAACGGCTGCGCCCCTCGCCTCTACTGCTCCTTCCAGAACGGCATCTGCTACGAGTTCATGGAAGGTGATGCGCTGGGGACGCAAGATGTCCGAGACCCTGTGTTGCGGAGGTAAAGCTGGCACTTCACTGAGAGAGCTTGCCCATTTCATTTTATAGTTGTCACTTCAGGTCCACTCAGCAAGATTAGGCACTTACAGGAGCTTTCAGTGATAAGGCATGCCATCACCTGCCCACTTGCTGATAGCCTCATACTGCAGATAACTGAAAGCCCACAGCAGTAAATGCTTCAGGTGGTGGCAAGATCATATAATACAGTTATTATGTGTGTTATAACATCTTAACATCCTAACATCCTTGAGTGTCTACCATGCGTCATTTGTTGTAATTACATTGCAAGAACAGACTAAGAATGGCATCATGTCATAATGCAGTAGCCACATTTTGACACTGTATAGGTTTTTTTTCTCTTGGGTTAATGTGCAATGATTTTCTTTGTGTTGAGCAGACTCATAGCCAGAGAGATGGCACGCATCCACGCTATCCATGCCCACAATGGCTGTATCCCCAAACCCAACCTTTGGATCAAGATGCGCAAGTACTTTTCCCTAGTGGCCACAGAATTCACGGCAGAGGCTTCCAACAGCAGGTACATTCCAGGAAAGCTTTCTACTCTCACGAGTGATGAGAGAAAAAACAAATGGTGTCGTAAAAGATTTGCCACATTGACTCTCCAGGAGGACATGTTATTAGTTATTAATCATGCAGCTTCAGGTTGTTTACACCATCAGCAGTTTCAAATAACCAATCACAATGGTAGATTAAAGGTGTTATTGTTGATAAACTAATGACAAATAGTATTTGTTGGTTCTCAATTGGTGTCTTGGTTCTGTGGTTATGAATGGAAAAATTGAAGGTGAAAAAAAACTGTGAGAGGATTTAGCTCAGTCATATTTTTTTTTTTCAACCCCAATATCCTGGATTATTTATGCTCAGCTGAGTGGAAATAATCATGCCGGCAGTCGGCACTGGGTTAAGCGCTTGTAATAAGGCTTTTACATAACCACGGCCATGACGACAGTGGTGCAACCAGGAAGTGCTGGAGGCTTCTGAAGGACAGTGGGCAGATGTTTGCATTCTACCACCTGTCTGCAAGACAACATTTGGCACCCATCCAACCCATTATGTCATCAGCTCATGGCCACTTGATATCGGCTCTGATTCTCAGTGCAAGTGGCCTTCACTGGAAAGCAAACATCCATAAGTTTTTGTTTAATCAAAGTATGTATGCCCAAGCCCCTTACTTAAAGAACCATTCGTGTGGAGATAAACTCCCTTAACTTCCCCTTAATTAGTTGATAGGTGCCAGCTGCTTTTAAAAAGCATTACTAAATCCACACACAAAACTACTGTCTGTTGCACTGATAAGGTCAAGGGGTTTGGGAAATTGTGCTGAAGCTTGGCCCGGAGGCCTTTGCCTTTCTTTAGACTACAGAGTGTTGTTCTTCATTTGGAGAATGTTGACAGAGGAGTCGTCATGGCGAGTGCTCTGTTCCACTCTCCCAGCTGGTTGCCCTCCAGCAGGTCTAAAGGCCAGCAGGTGAGTGGCGTAGGCTCTCCAGTTGCCAACATTAACTGGTAAGCCACTCGTATCCAGAGAGAGTGGTCACTGGAGTGAAGCCTTGATTGGTTGAGCTGGGTCATGGGAATAAACCTCTTTGCTCTCTTTCAGCTAACTGGAAACCTCTCTCCCATATGTCTTGTCTCATGACTAAACGCAGACACAGTGCATCCTGTCTCAGTCCACATTTGATGGAAAATACAAACACTTCCCTCTTTGCTTGAGAAGAGTCTGAGACTTGCCTATCTTAATAACTGGTTGTAAAAGCAAAAGAGGAATGATAAGATAAAACTTTAGACCATGTCTAAGGATGCCTACAGTTACAGTCCTGAGCATTAGAGCAAACACAAGTTGACAGACAGGGCTCAATCCTCTAAAAGGATCCCTGATTTGTAAGATATGTTGGCCTTGTAAGATTGACGTTGGTGTCTGCTATGTTTAATGTGATTTAAAAACACTCACAATGCTTTCGTTTTTATTAAATAGTTTAGAAAATCCATTCATTTGCACAGCTTGTAATTGCCATTGCGTTTTACGGTGTTTATGTCTCAATGCTTTCTGGATAAAAAGTTAAATCAGTTGAGTTGGACATTATGGTGTAACGAACACTTCTTCTATTTGCCATTTTAACCCGAGTGCACTGTAAATCAGGAGGACAATGTGGAAGCAAGTACTTGAAATTGAAAGGGAAAAGGAAGACAATCAGAGAAGTGGAGAAAAAAGAGTGGAACAACATTAATGGTGTCTATGTGCTGCAGCTGGGACGCCCACTGGCGCAACCTTGTGATTTCAATTTTTTACCCAGAAGGCATGAGTTGAAAAAACAAAGGTAGTTTAGGTGTGATAAATAGAATGTATAAACTATAAAGTATAAAATTATAATTATTGTAAGGTATCTTATGGACAAGTAGTGTGAATTTGAGTCTTTTGTACCAAAGCACTGCAGATACAGGCACTTGCCAGAGGACAGTCCATTTAGGGCCTTTGGGTTTACGCTTGACAGGGAAGTGTGCTTGGTGTCTGAGAAGACATTAATGAGGAAGATCTGTTAAAATTACCAATGGTTTATGTTCCCAGAATTCAACAGGAAGTTCCCAGCCAGGAAGTGCTGGAACAGGAAATGACCTGGATGAAGGAGCACCTCTCTCAGCTAGGCTCTCCTGTAGTGTTGTGCCATAATGACCTCCTGTGCAAAAACATCATCCACAATGCCAAAGAAGGTAGGAGCTCCATGCATTGCAGTCATGTTAGGCCAGCAATTAATGACTATTTTCACTGTTGAATAATCGATCGCTTATTGTCTTGATTAGTTTGATCTGTAAAATGACAGAAAATATTGAAAATCCATATCAGCCAGTTTCCCAAAGCACAAGATTATATCCTCAAACGCCTTGCTTTGTCCTTATGCCAGATATCTAGTGTATGCTCATAGAGGAGGTATTAGAGCTAACAGGTTTTAAGCTAAAGCTGCCTGAAGTTGTGTTTAAGACATCCATTATTTGGAATGGAAGAATGTGGTCTGTGCAAGGCAGACGTAAAGTCACAGAAGGACTTTTGTTCAAGACGGTCACTTTTTTTTGGTAATTATCTTTTATGCTGGTAAACAATTGTGTAATGAGGCTACAGCTATGAGCTAACTACGAAATACGAAATTATTTCTCCACAGAGCCCATCGTTGCCACCTTGAGTAAAATATTTCCGAATTGTGACCCCATTTGAATGAGAAAATTGTTTTGCCTTTTTCTCCTCTCTTAGGCCATGTCCGGTTCATAGATTATGAATATTCTAGTTATAATTATCAGGCCTTTGACATTGGGAACCACTTCAATGAATTTGCTGGTAAGAAATCAAAACACGCTCTAGGTTGCTTTGTTTTGTAGATGTCAGTCTGATGAAAAATTGATGTTTTAGTGACATTTGTGTGTGTGTGTGTGTGTGTGTGTGTGTGTGTGTGTGTGTGTGTGTGTGTGTGCGCCATGGCCAGGCATGACTGAGCCAGATTATGGCCTGTACCCCAGTCGGGACATGCAGTTGGAATGGCTCCAGACATACTTGCAGAACTACAAGCTGTACACCAAGAAAGGAGAGGAAGTCAGTCAGCGGGAGCTGGAGACACTCTACGTGCAAGTCAACAAGTTTGCCCTGGTGAGTGAGCCAGCCTCCAGACAGGGAAACACACACAGAGCATGGGAATGCAAGCACAGATGTGCAAAGGCAGATTACTGAGAGTGTTCATAGATGCCAGCAAGTTATCTACTTATTCATGTTTTTAATCAATGTTTATTACATGACATGTAGTCACTTACAGATGTATCACAATTGGCATAATGTGTGTGTTTGTGTGTGCTCGCGCACCATTGACTGGTAACCTGGGTCTCTCTCTCTCTCTCTGTCCTTCTCTCCCTCTCCTTTCTAGGCCTCTCATTTCTTCTGGGGTTTCTGGGCGCTAATCCAGGCCAAATACTCCTCCATCGACTTTGACTTCCTCGGGTGAGTCACTCAATAAGAGCCTCAGCCCCCTACTGCCATCTCACCCCATGGGCCACAGCTGTGCTCACTTTAAAAAAACAAAAAAACAAAAAGAGCAGAGCCTCAGCTTTCACTCCTCCCTCAGTGGCTTCCACTACAACAATAATAAATTGCCCATCACTCTCAGCCGTACTTAGGTTGCTACGCTACACCTCCAGCTAATGGGTTTGAGCCTCTATGCGACTTGAATGGAGATGCACTTCAGCTGCTCATTTGAGAGCTTCAGGGAGTTGAAGGCCCCTCTGTTTTGCCTCTGTGACGCTGTCAACAGAGCCTGTTCTAGGGAGGCTAATGGTAGGAACACGATCTCTGCTGAACGCACCAGAACTGCTCATATTAGCCGCCCTCACCGGTTTTCAGCAAGAGTCTGGACAACAAGGCCAGGCCTCAGACAAGCCTTTTTTGTGGCTGCAACTAAATAGCGCTGTGGCAGTGACATCTGAGAGGTGTGGAGGTGACATGAATCTCTTTAGGGGTATTCAGGTTGTCCCTAGATTAGTTTGGAAGAGGCCCTCTGTCACCCCAAAGAATTTTGTCCTGCATGGGATGCCATACAGTTTGATACCTTGCAAATCTTTGTCAGACAAAAGGTGGCAAATGGAAGGGAGTTCCTAGAGGTCAGCAGTAATATGAACTCTCAGTTATATGTACCCTCATAATTGAAATAGGGAAATTGATGTAGTTCTGATTTACATTGATGTGGAACAGTTGTAGCTGCAAGTGTGATTTGACCAGTGAACTAACTAAGATGTTGAATAAAATTCACAATCGTGAACTAGAAGACATTGGAGGTTAGGCTTGACCAAATCAGCATTGAAAGAGAGTGATCCAAAACAGAGAGCCCAACCAGTAAATGACTCATCCAATGTAAACCTCTCCCCCTTCTCTCTCCATCCCTTTGCGTTTGTGAACAGGTACGCCGTGCTCCGCTTCAATCAGTACTTCAAGACCAAGCCAGCGGTCATGGCCCTGACGGTCCCCGAGTGAGCCACTCCGCCTGGGCCACAGGTGGTGAGGGTCTGGCTCTGGAGCAGACAGACAGCTGCCACACCACTGGTTGCTCCTGGGGTGGGGGTGGGTGTGGGGGTGTGAGTGGGGTTTAACATGTCTGGTTGGCGGTGCATCCCCTGCCCCACCCTCCAGCCTAGCATCTGTCACAATGTCAAATGCAATTCCTCTCCTCTTTTTTTTTTTGTCGCTTACTTCAGAGCCTTTTTCTTACCTTCTCAAGTGTCCCTACACTCCCATGTTCTGATGGATCCAGAAGTGGACTTTAAGCGTTTGACACGAGTGTGTGGACTGTTGCAAGAATGTAATGTGTATATGTACGAGTGGGTAATGCATGTATGTTGTGATAAGTGGATCATTTCTAATTATTTATTTATATAGCCACTGACTGAATCCTGTCCCATCATTCCACCCCCAACACACACATACACACAGACACACACACACACATAGACATACCTATACATACACCCTTAATTCGGTCAGTCTCATCACTGTGTGTGTGTGTGTGTGTGTGTGTGTGTGTGTGTGTGTGTGTGTGTGTGTGTGTGTGTCTGTGTCTGTGTCTGTGTATGTCTGTGTGTGTTTGTGTGAGCATTCAGCTTCCTCAACAGCTGTGTGTCCATAGTTGTTGGGAGCGGCATGCTCTGGCTCTTTGGCGGTGGTGAGATGAGTTGGAGATGAGTGGTTAGCTCACTGTGCAGTGGAGCATGTGTTCCTGAGGGAACTGAAGTTCTCCGCTGTCCACAGACTCTGGTGAAGTTAGAAGGAATTTGAACTAAAATAAAAACCAAAAAAAAAAAAATAATAATACACTTAGCGAATTTATTTATTAATTCATGTCTTATTGACATCTAGAGAATCCCAAGGACAGTACTCTTGAAGGCAAAATAATAGGTGCATTCTCAGTACTGAGCTTAGACATGGTTGACACTGCGACTTAGTCGTCATTTGCGAACACCATGTCATAGTTTGTCTCGCTGCTCTTCTAGAACATTCCCTGTCCAGTGGGCAGTGCGGGCACTCTCTCTCTCTCTCTCTCTCTCTCTCTCTCTCTCTCTCTCTCTCTCTCTCTCTCTCTCTCTCACTCTCACTCTCACTCACTCACTCACTCACTCAGTCACTCACTTACTCTCTCCCTCCCTTCCTCCCTTGCAGGAGACACTGCTTCCACATCTTTGGCTTTTATGGTTATCACACGGCGAGACTGTGTTTAAGTTTCCACTCATCACATGGGGGCCACAGAGCATAACCTTTTCCTCCACCTCCTGAGCTCCTCCACCTCCTCTCTCTTCTCCGCTTTGCCGTTCTCTCTCTCATGGCCTCTCCTCTGTTCCCTGGGTTCCCACGGTTTGAACTGGTGCCGGTCAGAACCTGTTGCCCACTGAGTTCCCTTTCCAACGATCTTATTGCAAAAAAAAAAAAAATCTCCGAGCCAAACTGTTATGCAAGCATCCTTGTGTAATGGATACCTGAATGAGTTTATGAGGGTCAGGCTTGACACTGAAGCAGATGCCTCAGCTTAGATTGTATGGCTCTTCTATGGAGACCAGACAAAAGTGTTTTCTATGAGAACAAGTAATGCTTGACTACAGGTGTATGGAGGAACAGCTTTTTTTCAGGATTACAACATCTGAACTTTCAAGCCTTTGAAATTAAATTGTCACTCATCATAAATTTGTCACTACAACATATCAAAACTGTCCCATAAGCTTGGACTGTGTATGAATGTACCACAACATAAATGCACACCATAGTACACAGTGAAGCTTAGCATTTGCGTCTGGTTTGATTTGTTTTGATGTATAGCCATAGAATCTATGAAAGACTTGGAGTCTAGGTTGAGGTGTCATTTTAAGATGAATCTATGGAATCTATACCTCAACTACCCTTTTTGCCCGTTTGAACACAGTTTCTAACTCTGGTTCTCTGTTTATCTGGCTGAAGGCAGGTTTTATGTCTGCAGAAGTACCTCACTGCTAACCCAACTATTCCCCCTTTCCTCTGCAATGGCCTTACGCCTTTAGCATCTCTGCCAATCATACGGTTGTATGATGTAGTTGTGTAGACCTCTGCCTGATTGTGGTTGTTCAGTTGTCTGTCAAATTACAAATGTCATTCAGACACATTCCTGTAATAGTTGCACAAATGTGCATTGATAATGTTTGCTAATAAGTATGAATAACATTTCTGTATCATGGAATGGAAATCTAAGCTAGCCACACCAGCTCTGGTTCCATGGTTTCATGACTCGCAGTGCTGTCAGATTATGCTGTCAGTTTTGTGCTGGCAGAAAGCTAAATACTTGCTGTTCCTGGCCTGATAATGAGTTAGCCTGCTTGACTTCACTGGTAGCTGCATGTAAAAGCTTCATGACGTGCAGGTGAATTATTTAGCATTTGAAGCTGCAGGTGTTTGTAGCAGAGGAGAGAGGCTCCCTGGTGGCCATGTGAATAATTTAGGATCCCCCATGCTGTCTTTCCGTGAGTCACTCTCGGGGCATGGAACAGTAAACTCTCATAACGTCCATTCACCTGTCCCCTCCTCATGTGTGTGTGTTTGTGTGTGCAAGGGAGATGTGCCACCAGGATACAGCTGTGCTTTTGGCTTTTCAGGGTCCCACCCCCTCAGACCTCTTAGTGGTGGATATATGATGATTGACACCATGAAGGACACTGTCAATGTAATGGCTTTAATCTGACTGTGATGGTTATTAGGTGAGATGTGAAAAGAATCCTGAAGGCTGTGGTGGTTTGTGTGCTACTCTGTATGTGGCCACAAAGCAGCTCATCGCTAACAGTCCCATGCTAGTCAAGGACTCTTGCTCCTGTTCCTGTGCTCAGCATTACCAGAGCTAACGCTACACTGACAGTGTACATTGGTCAGGGTGACAAAAACAAACACTAAATGACTGCTTCATATATCACTCTGATTATTGTACTGCCCATAAGAGTCTTGTTTGTCCCTTCAAAGGCCAGTTGACATGAACTTCCACTGAATGCTCAATGAATCCTGTTGTTGCTTATTAAAACAAACAAACATCAGATATGCCTTACATGTGTGCGTTAGGTTTCTCTGCACTACATTTTAAAATTGAAACTGCTCAGGAGTCTGGTTATGAAGATGTGTACCAGGAGCAGGGCCTAATGTGTGAGCTTTGGTACACAGCGTTTTACACGCCATTCCCTGGAAGTAGCGCACCAACTCATGAGTGATAGAGTAGATCTAGAAATCATTTTATTCAAAAGATGCTTTGATATGTACCTGTTTTGATATTTAATATTTATCTGAAGGCACTTGAAATATGGGGATATTTGTTATTACTGTTTAATCCATGCCATTTCAGTCTTGTTACTTGAGGACTAGATTAACAATGACATGTTTGCAGTGCTTATCAGTGAAGACTAAGGATGCTTTGTTGAATGATGCCTATCCTATCATAATGGCTTTCATCCATAATCTGACTAGTTGGTGCATTTTGATTTGGAGCCCTTTTGTGAATGTTCAGTTTCAACTTGAGGGAAAAAAGTGGATCAATAACAGTCTGAAGGCATTTTTTGTGTGTATGCGTGTGGGTGTGTGTGTCTGTCAGTCAGTTTTTTTGTTTTTTCCTTAAAAATTAAACACTGTTTTAATCAGTCATGAGCCCACTTGCAAGTCAGTGTAGGATGCAGCAGCCAAGGTGTAGTGGCAGTGTGTCATCATTAGATGGTGCTGTTTAACTCCTCATTTACTGATGGGATTCAGCAGAGTCCAAGCTCTCCCCAGTCAGTCAGCCAGTCAATTAAAACAGGCCTTGAGTTAATGATGCCTGTGGAGAGTGGTGGGAGGGGAGGAGGGTGGAGGGAGAAAGTTGTATATACTGTAATGAATACTGTGAAAAATGATGTGACTATACAATGATCCTTCTCACTTCAAGTGCTTGGGTGAGTAACTTAACGTGTCAATAAATATTTACATTGAAATGTCCAAAACTAATCCAATGGTCTTGCATTTTATTAAAGAGAATGTTGTTTCTAAAATTATCCCACCTTGAGATTCTAAAGGTAGCTCTGTTTATTAAATATTTTCATAGCATGGCATAATAGTATTGCCGATTTGATGTTCTGATGCATTCTCATGATTTAGACATGTGCTGTCAAGATGTGAGGGAGCCTAGCCTGGCCACACCTTCCTATGCACTTCCATTTGATCATCAGTACTAGTCTGAATTTGATTCCATTGAGCTGGTTGTCTCCGGCATTTTAACCGCATGCAATCAGGTAGACGTCTAGATAGTTACTTTATTGATCCCAAAGAAAATGATAGATCAGCGAACAGATAGAGGAGTTGTGAACACTGAGTTAGAATGCTATCAGTCAAGGGCTCATCCAATCATTTTAAACTTTGCCTCCAGCAAGTAATCGTTTCTCACTACTCGTCAGACCCTCTGTACGAATTGAAGTGTGGTACGAGGGGCTAGTTTTATAGCCAGGCTCAAGGGAGCCAGATTTGTTGGGGTTTTTCCATATGCTACCATTCAGATTCAGATAATCTAACACAACAAACTGAGGCAGGGCCATGCAGAGGGCTACTGGGACTGATTTGCTAAATTATATATACAATTAACGATATACGATACACTAATTGTAGTGCTGAAACAACTGAAACATACCTGTACAACTAGTAATTTCACTGTTATCCTCTGAGCACAGCTTCCGCAGAAACACTCTGACTTCCCCCAGAGTTTCCTTTTATCGCCTTCTCTGCCGTACCCGGAAACCCCAGCTGGGGGAAGACAGCTATTGAGGATATCCTGCACCACACACACACACACATCCTATGTCTACCAACGCAGAGATGATGAATGTCTCACTCCGGTGGTTCTCAGTGAATAGAGAAATATTAGGAGGCTACTTGTGTTCTATTGTAACATTTACATTTATGCATTTAGCAGACGCTTTTATCCAAAGCGACTTACAAAAGAGGATAACATTCCAGCTACAACACAATGAAAGAAACTAACAAAGAGTGCATATTGCTAACATAAAAGCTCTATGTTCTCTATGCAAACTCTATGCACTATTTTAAGTTGAAAGGGTCCTGTTTCCTAGTTGTAGGGCCTTGCCCAGGCTACCTATGTTCCCAGGTTCTATGTTCTCCAGTTCAATATGAGAAGCTGAAAAAAAGATGTTCCTTAACCTAGTGTTTCTTTGCTGTAAGATTGGTTACTGGTGGGACCAAGGAGGTTTCTCATCCTCCAGCATTTCCATATAGTATAAACTGGTTTGATAGACTAAAACTGTCTGTTATGACATTTTGTGTTTGTGTGTGTTTGTGTGTTTGTTTGCTGAGAAGCCGAGTATTATGGGTGTGTGTGTGTGTTTGTTGAGATGTAGGCATTATGGTTATTAAAAATACAGTTTTTGATTTTGTTTTCCTGAAAACAATTTAATTTTATTGTAAAAGTTCAGGAAACTGAACTGGGGGGGACATAGGATCCTGGGCACATAGGAGCCAGGGAGGCAAGTTATTCTGCTGTGGGATTATTGATACACCCTGCGCCATGGGTCAGCTAGGCTTGACGCCACTTCAGATCAGGTTACCTCTGCATACACTTGCCCTAGCAACTGAGGACCCAGTATCTGTGGAATGTGTGCTCTAGTATACAGTAATTAGAGAACGGATTATACTGACTATCTAAAAAAACAACCTGTCAATGAAAAAGGCTTGACATAGCACATAAATGATATCAAACCTTTTAGTAGTACTAAGGTTAATTTTGGATGTTGATGGGTGAGACGATGCATGCACAGTGAAACTGTTGAAAAACATCTTTGTGACGGGGAACACGGGAGGAACTTGTGTGCGAGAATAATAGTGCCCCCTTGTGGATATCAGTTGACAGCAAATTTAAAACAAAGCACAAACTCGGTCAAAATTTAGGGGCCAAAATCCTATGGCCTATATTAGAGGTATTCAAAATATAAGTCTACAGGGTCCGCACACCAAAGTTTCTCCGATTCGAGGGTCCGAACAAGCACAGGTCAATTATTCAGATTACACGAAAAACAGAATTACATTAAAATATGTGATTTTCATCAGGTTGCAGGTTGCTGCAATGTCTTCAGTTTTAATGGATGTCTAATAGGTGCAGGCCTGTGCAAAATCCACCCCTGACTACATGCACAGTCTGCAGTTGCCACTGACAATATGTAATGCATTGTCATGCAATTTGTGAATATAGTGCAGTAGGCCTAATAATTCAGTATGCATAATACTGCAATATTCAGTTTAGTTTGAATAACTGTAAAGGTAGATCAAAAATGCATTCCATGTCCTGTAAAAAAAATGAATAGACTTACATTCAACTTTTGAGAGACTGGTAGCCTACACGGAAATGTGTGATGTGTAATAATAGCCCAGTTAATATGCAATGTAGCAGTTCAGTTTATTTTGAATAACTATTTTAATAAAGAAAATAAAAATAAAATAAATAAACTGCATTCCATATGCATGGTGGAAAAAAGTAAGAACAGGTCTACATTCAGCTGTTGCACTTGTTTAATTGTCAGTGTTCGAGGTGGACTCCATTTCAGGACAAATTAAACAGACGTTTCGCACTTGAGTCACAATGTGTGAACTTACTCTTTCAGCATGTTACTTAAACTAATGACTGATTATGCACAATTTATAAATGACTTTTATTAACTACATTCCGAACGGAGACTTTACATTGTCTTTGATGCAGCTACAACTATGGATGGAATAGAAGTTGAGAAAGAGATGCAAGCGGTCCTAAGGGATAGGTTTGGGTCCAAATGAAACCTCATCTGGGTCCGTATCCTGACCGGGCACCGCCTATTGAATACACCAGGCCTACATGATGATCCCTCAGTCATTTGTAAATGACCAAAAATCCTTAAGGGAGAGCATGTTAGTGAACAACTCAACACATTATTTAATAACAATAAAAAAAAAAAATCACTGCACTAAATGTTAACATTTATTTACTCTTTATTATTTGGGGTTTAGTCTAGTCCTATTTTAACATTACTAATTATTTATTTGGGTTGTCATTGTTTTATCTTTTTACACTATTTACCTTATTTGTCTGCTTGCTCCTGCTTGTCTATTGATATTAACCTTTGTGCCTTCATGAAATCCTTAGGCTGTACCTTTATATGCATTTCCTGTGCAAATGTCCAGTTGTATTTGTTGCTGATGGTCTGATACATCATCTGTTTGCTGATTTCTGTAAAGCACACTGACTGAACTGCCTTGAGTGTGACATGGTTTGTATAAGTTAACTGTTCTTGCAGAAAGACTGGTTACTTCAGTGCAGAGCAAAAACCATCACAAACAAAATCACAAGCCATGCACCGAGATGTTACTCAAACTGAGCACATCAGGAGTTTTTATTACTATTATAATATTTCAAAAACAAACCACAAACCTCTGAGAAAAAAAATAACAACAAAAATGTACAACCTTTAAATTACAGCTTTATAAACAAAATAAAGTCTGTTCTATTATATACAACAGCAGGTGCTACAACAGCGATCAGGACAGGGGGTTCAAACTTTAACAGATTTTACACATAATGGGACTTCATATAACAACTCCCTATACAATTACAGCAATTTTATGAAGTGCCAACACGTATATTCCAACACATTCTTTTCTGATGCCCAATTTTGGATTTTCTGATGCTTTAAAGTCATTCTCAGTCATGTTTCTATTAAACTCAAATTATTACAGTACAGCTCTATTCTGTATATTTGACATTTTTTGTGTGTAGGGAAGTACGAGACCTAATTTAACACACACACACACACACGCAACACACACACATATAGCAATGGGTCTGACTATAGAGCTCTCTCCCCTTCTCTGATGTACTGATGCAGACAAAGCTTAGGATGAACACCCCCCCACCCCCCATCCCCACTCCCCCACCATTTGTCCTTTCCTACATTTCAGCAGGCTCCCCTCAAACAAATCAGTGCAAGAATAACAAAAAAACAGAACACAAATTCACTGTAGCTCACTGAATCTGCCAACTAGCAGGGTGCAATGCCATTCTGCAGCATCTTGGGCCCACACAGGGCACATAAGCACAGCACATGGCAAAAAGCTGCTAAATAAAATCAGCTCAAACAGGCCTGTAGTAGGAAAGAGAAAAACTTCCCTCTCTCTCTCACCTGACTACATACTTATCAGCTTGTGATCAAAGCTAATGTTATGTGAGCTGAGGATGGTGTGGGTCAACAATAGAAGTGCAGCAATGACATCGATGTTGAAGGGCCAAAACTGAAAACCACAGAACTCCAGTGCTGTTTTCAGGAAAAAGAATGAGAAAATTTGATAAAACAGAGACTGATTAGCAAACTGGCAGCTAACATTAACTGAATGAAGCATGTGAAAATTAAACCGAAAGTGAGTTTCTGTGCCCCATTCAATTAGTATTATATGTTGGTTCACTTTCCGTATTTGGTCAATGTTGTGTTAAACTTTCTCATTCTTTTTCCAACCGACAGCAGTTGGTCGCAAACAATTTGCCTAGGGACTGATTCTCACCGGACTCCTTTAACACTCAAGAAACATTTTAGGCTTGAACCAGAGCCCCCAAATGGCCCATATTTGGGTGTGCATTCTTCAGATGAAAGAGGGCTTTTTCTTGCCTTGTAGCTTTGCAAAATGGACTGAATTGGCTCACAAACAGATGGTGGTTTCTACCACAAAAGTACACAGACCATTCTCTGTACATTTCTAACAATACATACAAAAAAAACAAACAAAAACAACAGCTTAATTAAACACTCATGTTAACCTTAATGTTTATAACAGAAATTACAAAAACAAATCTCAAATTTCATTATTTTGCATTAAATTCAGCATTTAAAAACCCATATGAACCAAAAAAACAAACTTCATAAAAAAAAAAAACACAGCAGTAGAACTATATAGCAACAGGGGACATAAATCTGGACATATGACAATGAATACCTTCGAGGTTGGCCACTGTTTGTGCCCCTCTATCTGAGATGTGCATGGAAGCTGTGCCTGTGTGCTCTTGTTTCTAAATGCACAGCAGAATGACATTATGCTCCCAGTGCAAGTTGGAATGAGAAGTGCCAAAATACAGTTCAAATTGAGAGGCTTAATAAGATTAGCTACAGTGGTGTCACATTTTGAGTGAAGGTTAATATCTGTGAATGTGTGTGTGTGTGTGTGTGTGTGTGTTTGTGTGTGTGTGTATGTGTGTGTGTGTGTACACTTGTGTAAGTGTGCCTCTTCTGAAGAGGTGGGTTTGTGTATGATAACTAATAAATACAACTTTATTACTGCAACAGCTTCTCACTGACTGAAGCTAATAGTTTTTTTTGTTCCTACTCCAGCACAGCAGGGAGATCTTTAAAATTAATTAACTGACCCTAGAACAGGCCTGGCCTTAATCCACTATTAAATTGGCCAATCAGCTGCTATCAAGAACATAAACAAATTCTCTGCATAAGCCCCCCCCCCAAAACCACACACACGATTTATCCACCAAAACACACATGCAGATATAAACATAAACAAACATAAACACACAAATTAACACCAAACACCCCCCCTCTGACCACTCACGCATACACCCACACGCACGGACACACACACACACAGAAGGTTTCAGTCAGTTAGCACCACCAGATCACCCTCGCTGCGCTCTTCTGCGTCGCTGTCTTCCCCCTCGCTGTAAGGCTGCCTCTGGATCTCTCTGGTCCTCTCCCTCTGCACTCCGTCGACCCTGCCCACGTCTCGACCCTGTGCCTGCGCCTGCACCTGGGCCACCTCCAAGCTCCGTGGGGGTAGGTAGTGCTCCAGCAGGGCCGAGCGGAGAGGCAGTGAGGCCATGGAGATGGGCGTCCCGGTGTACTGATTATCGCTGGGGGCAGCTGGGTAGTGGAGCTGGGACTCTAGCTGGCTATAGATGGGAGAGAGAGAGAGAGACAGACACAGGGAGAGAAAGAGAGGAGGAAGAGAAGAATACACAGTTAACGGTGAGTCTTCTGGTGGAAACTCCTCTAGCAGTGAGCTCCATTTTACTACTAAGTTCTGCTGATACAGTGTGTGTGTGTGTGTGTGTGTGCGTGCGTGCGTTTTAATGTTGCCTCAGTGGCCACAGGCTAATCGTCATCCATTTAGATTAAAATGGGGCTTAAGCCATGAGTGGAGTCGATTATTATTTCTGGTTAGAGATTTACCTGCGGGTGAATGTCTGGTCACAGAAACGAGAGGTGGTGGAGGATGAGTGATCGATAAATGGGCTTACTCACGTGGTGGCGTAGGGACCGCGGTGCTGCTCCTGACGCCGACTCTTCATCATGGCCTTGTACTCGCCCACGCGCAGACGCCGACCTTCCACGATGCACGTGCGCTTGGGCCGCGGCTTGTACTTGTAGTCGGGGTAGCGCTCCAGGTGCTGGCGGCTCAGGCGCGCCTGTTCCTCGTAGTACGGCTGCTTCTCCTGGTTGGACATGGACTTCCAGCGCGTGCCTGCAGAGGGAGACAGGGAGCCACACACGGTGGTCAGAGATGGGGACAGAAACAGCACATGAAAGAAAGACATAAAAAGATAGATAGATAGATAAATAGATAGAGACAGAGAGACAGACAGAAAGAGAGAGAGAGAGAGAGTACACTGCATTGGCTATGCTAGTAGACCAAGGGGGCAGATGGCTGTTCGCAGCCGGTGGTTACCAACAACACTGGAAACGTGTTGCCATGGACAGGCCAGAAACATGAGTGTGGAGGAGAGAGAAAAGAGTGGAATTATAATAGGTAAAGGAGGTAAGGAATGGAATATAAAGAAAGGAAAGAAAGAAAGGAGGAAAAAAGAAAAGAAGAAATGAAGGAATGAATGGGGAAAAAGAGAAGAGAGGGAGGTGAGGAAGAAACTGAAAAGAAAAGATTAAGAGCAAGAGCAAACACACATATGTGCGTGCACACACACACACACACACACACACACACACACACACACAACATACACGCCCGTACATTTTCGAGGGTAGAGAAAGAGCCTGGGCATGTAGCGTGAGTATTTAAAGCAGAGCACAATGGAAAGGAATGTGAGTGTTTTCTCAGAGGAAGGGGGGGGGGGCGAGAGGGTGAGGTCTGTGGGTTGGAGGAGTGTCATTTTCCTGCAGCCAGGGTGGCAGGTGGCAGCTCTTGCCCTACACTGGCCTGGGCCATAAGATCAGCAGGTGACACACCCCAAACACACACACACACAAAAACATTTACAAAACAAGCATTTACACAGACATTGTCACTTTTTGGAGCTGACAACAATAGCTGTTGTTTCTGTCATACACACTAAGCTTGAGCATAAAAGGACACAAGCGGTTTTATTTGTATGTGTGTGAGTGTGAGTGTTTTGCCAGATGTGCTCTAGGAACTACTTACTTGAAATCAGGCTAACCTGTCTTTCAACTGTCTACCTGTCATTCTGCTTGCCTTTGCCTGTGATTTAGTTTCCTTGTCCTTGTCCTCCCCCCATCTATCTGTCTGTCACAGTGAACCTTCGCTGCTGAAATATCCATGTTTGCTCATGTTGCTTTAATCATTCTTGACGTTACCATTGTCATTTTATTAACAACCGAAACGCATCGTCGCTAATTTGTATGAAGTTGAGTAGTTTTCAACTCTTAGTTGTTCCAATCACTCAAATTTTGTCGCTCGTCACTTTTGTTGCTCTTGCCAATAGAAAGTCAGTAGCTTTGGTAGCTCTTTCCATGAATGCACTGTCAGTCAGTCTCACTCACCCAGGATCTTGCTGATGCTGGAGTTGTGCATGTCTGGGCAGGCCTGGAGGATGCGACGTCGCTCATCTTTGGCCCACACCATGAAGGCGTTCATGGGACGCTTGATGTGTCCAGAAGAGGCCGTCCGGCTCTCCCCCATCCCCCCTAGGCCAGACATGGACATTGTCCCTGAGAAACAACACGCATATAGAAATCTTTAACTGATTTAAATTTTGACTACATCTTCACATAAGAACCTTTGCATCACTTTCTCTAAGTCAGATTGCAATTTAATTCAACTATTCACTATAAAGACTAAACAAATAAAACAGAGACAAATAAAAGCTGCAAGTGCTCAATGCCAAGTGGTCTTAATCAGCAAACTGCATGTTACATTTAATTACATGAATCAGCATTTGTTCAGGCAGCTCGATTTTTTGATGAAGTTCATACAAATAAGTATCTGGGTTTCATAAACTGCAAGACATGAGAACTCGCTGAAGCCACAAGAAACAATTGACAATCTCAACCTGCTGTCCTCACTGCTGTTGTTTATCATGCAAGTAAACATCATGAGTGCCCACAACACCCTTAAGGATCCCTAAGGAATGCACAGCCACAGAGCCCAAGGCGGTGGAGAAACCGTCAACTTAAAGGTGTGTGTGTGTGTGTGTGTGTTGGCCCATACCATCGGAATCACTAGTGATGAGGTCATCCCCGGATCTCAGCACCTGTCTCTCCTCAGACCGGTCCAGCGGGGTCAGACGTCCACCCCGCGACCCTTCCTTGTAATCACCCTGGAATCAGGCACGAGGGTGACTTAAGGCACATGCTCTGATACATGCATGATCACAACATGACCACACACACACACACACACACACACACACACACACACACACCGCAAGCTACAAGCCACAAACTTTATGTAGCTTCTCCTAAACATTCTCATACACACATATGGACACTGATGGCAATCTCCAGATTATGAACCTCATTACTGCTACAGATAGCAATGCACAGAATGTAACCCATTATCAAATGAGCATTACAGTGGTCTGCAAGCACTGTTGTTACAATGTTTGATAAAATCAAGCCACAGACACAATACTGCCAAGCTGAACAGTGAAAATATTCTAAATTCATCAATATGTGGAACACACTGTGCAGTCATGTGACTACGTTAACACATACAAATCTTTGAGATGAATCTGTCCAAATGCATCTGTGAACCATCTGTGTGCGTGTGTGTGTGTGAGTGTGTGTGCATGTGCATGTGCATGTGCTTATGTGATGCGCGTTTGTGTGCACATGTATGGGGACCCCTGAAGAAATGGGTCAGAGACAAAAGATTACCAATGCTATTTCTGACAAAGGAGGGGAAATGACTAGCATATCTGTGCACTGCTGAGGAAGCAGACGAGTGCAGAGAGGGGAGCAGCTAACAGGTGTCTGAACATCAAACAGGAGCCCAGCAGTCTGTGTGGGCTGTTAGCACTACATAAATCTGTGTGTGTGTGTGTGTGTGTGTGTGTGTGTGTGTGTGTGTGTGTGTGTGTGTGTGTTTGGGGGGGGTTATTGTGTATGTGTGAGTATGTGTATTTGACATTGTGCTTGATTGCACTAGATATGCTATATGTTTATTGTGTGATTGAGGTGTGTGTGTGTGTGTGTGTATGTGTGTATGTGTGTGTGTGTGTTTAGATGTCTGCACAAGCCCAATGGTGGTGCCAAAATGATTTGGGATTTGGGTTCTGCGTGTGTGTGTATTAGTGTGTGAGTGTGAGAGGGCAGAACTGGGGACCTGAGCTTTCAAGTATGAACAGAAGCCTGGTGACAAACAGCCAACCCCAGGTGCCCTCAAGGAGCCTCAGCTCTGTCATGTGAAGTCTCAGTGTGTGTGTGTGTGTGTGTGTGTGTGTGTGTGTGTGTGTGTGTGTTTGTGTTGATGTTTGTGTGTGTGTGTTTGTGTACGAGAGAAACAGAGGGTGTGAAGGCCACTGTCGGGCCTTTTTTAAGACGTTGACTCACCGGCCTGGTCGTGCAGTCCCTCTCCCTCTCTCGCTCTCTCTGACCCCTCAGCAGCTGCTGGGCCTCCTGGATCGCCTGTGTCACCACATCTCCCTCTCCCAGGAAGTCTGAAGAAGGGAAAGAGAGAGAGAGAGAGAGAGAGAGAGAGAGAGAGAGAGAGAGTTAGATGTAAGGGCTCAAGTGTTCTCCTGAGAGGACGGCTTTGTTGCAAGCAAACAAAAGCTACAGGGTAAGAAAGAAAGAAAGAAAGAAAGAAAGAAAGATAAAAAGCCAGAAAGAATGAAAAAAGAAAGAAAGAAAGAAAAAAGGAAAAGAAAGAAAGGAAGGAGACAGAAATAGAAGGAAAATAAAGACATGTCTGGACTCTAAGTGCCAGGGGAATAATAAAAGAAAGGCAGTGAGAGAAAGGACTGCAGTGAGAAGGGGAAAAAAAGCCCTTGGGGATGGACGTGCTTATGCACAGAGAGAGAAAGAGAAAGAGCGAGAGAGAGAGCAGGGCAGTGAAAGAGAGAGAGATACTGAGTGAGGGGAGGGGGGGATCACGAGGGAGAGAAAAAATAGGGAGAGTGAGAGAGAGAGAGAAAGAGGAAGAAACAAAAAAGAGAGAGGGAGGGGGCATGATAGAAACAAAAAGAGTGGGAGACAGAAGAAGAATGAGAGAATGATTGAGACAAAAAAAAGAGATAGAGAGGGCCTGGAGGCTTGAAGGAGCTTAACGCAGAGGAGGAGGGGGAGGGGGAGGAGATGAGGAGACAGGGGCATATAAGGAGGAGGTGACAGTCTCAGGACTTGCCGGCCCCTCCGGACAGTGCTGGGAACAGGTTTGTTGTGCAGGCGGGCGGGTGTGCTGGCACCAGCCAATCGCCGTGCCAAAGGAAGGGGTGAGGGGTGAGGGGTTTCACAACCCAAATGAGGATTCGAGGAGCATCGCATCATCCAGGCCAGCAGCTGTGATGTGATTGCCAACACGTCTACAACAGCACACCCAGCCTTCCACAAACATCAGCCACTGCTTCCCTAATGCTACACTCACCCTACTGATGACAGTCTGACAACAGTGAATGTGGCCTCGTTTAACAATATTACTGTGCATCCCATCACAAATGGCATACCAGTGAACATTACACACAACAAAGTGGTTATGCAGTTTAGAAGAACTATAGCAAGAATGACAAAGGAATTTGGTTTCACTTGAGTACATTCCATGTACACACACACACACACACACACACACACACACAGTCTCAGACATCTAAAGGGCAAATTCATGAACTGTGCAACTGTTACCGGGAAGCTTGCTTCCAATGGCATGTTCAGAGCAGTCCCCTCAATGAAAAGCTGCAGTGTTCAGATGAACTATGATGTCTGTGAACCTGCGGCAAATTCTCATGAGGAATATCTACACTCATCAGTCACAGAGATTTACAACTGTGAGTGTCACTGTGTCTGAATAAGCCATATCATTAAATTGCATTCAACTGGTATTCTTAGCATGGTAAATTACCAAGGTTTGACATCTTAATGCTTTCCTGCATGTGTGTGAGTGTGTGTGAGCATGAGTGTGTGTGTGTGTGTGTGTGTGTGTGTCCGTGTGTATGTGTCCATGTGTATCACATCAACATTTGCAACAATTGCATCTAGATCATTGCAACATTAATTACATCAAATTCAAATTAAATTCCCCACATTCTGGTATATTTCAAAAGAGGCCCATTTATGTAATGTTGGGTCAGCGAAGTCGGTATGTGGGATTCATGAACCTGCGAGAGAGGGGAAAGATTTGAATATGTGTACTCTTCAGTCACAAACACCAACAGCTGGGAGTCACACCATGTCAGAATAAGGTCATAAAAATATCACTTCACAGATGCAGGCAAGAGAATGTTGCTCCTTTCATCGAACTGGAAAGACTAGGTTCCTATCACTGCATGTTCATGTTTTAAAAACATTCTCATGACTACACTGTCCAAGGGAAATTTCCAGAGGCTAATATAAGACCATGAAACTTCCTTAAAGTAACATTTCTGGTGTGTGTGTATGTGTGTTTGTTTGTTTATGCAAAGCATTATTTGTTTGATACACTGTTTCCACTGGAACTGTACTTCTTACACTGTGTTAACACCCAAATGACACAAAACATTGTGTATTAGATCTTATCTATCCAAACATACAACATTCTTCACCTGTAATCTGTGTGTGTGTGTGTGTGTGTGTGTGTGTGTGTGTGTGTGTGTGTGTGTGTGTGTGTGTGTGTGTGTGTGTAAGCCTCTGTGAACATACTCAGGCTGAGAGGTTGTCGTTGGGGGCTGGGGGGGAGCTCGCGGGGCCGGTATCCCCCCTGTAGGTGAGCGGAGGCCAGCTCCATAGCCTGAGGGCTGGGAGTCTTGCCCACATCTAACCCCTTGGGCTTGGCTGTCAGGTTCAGAGGCTGGCTGCTCTCCTGCACCACACAAAAAAGGAGATAACAGTGTCACTGCCTGATGTGAGTCAGACATAAATTTGAGTCACACACTTTAAAGGTTTCCAGGTAATGAATGATGCAGTTGATATTCAGGTATTTAGGTATTTAGGAAGAGGCAACAAATCATCACTGTTTTCCTATACAATGTTATATGACGTTAAGTATACATGAGAATGAGAAATGTAACAATGCAGCAACTGGCAGTATTTCGGTTTGATGTACGTCCCAACAAATCAACCATAAACAAAAATAAGCAATTATACACAATCTCGTGCACTCAGCAACTTCTCAACTGTTCTGACAATCTATCAGAGTTCTTTGCTTTGTCATTACAAAGGTCGGTCGGATCAATGACAGCATTGCTAAGCTACCTGTCGGAAAGCTGTGCCACTGGACCTCTTCATGGGTGTGGGGTGTGGGCTAGGGAGGAGAGGCATGGGGTATTCCACTAAAAAGAGAGATACAACAAGTCATCAACAACTAACTGTCTTGATGCAAAGACAAAATGAATGAAATTAAAATATATACTAAAAAGGGTCAACTATTCTAAGACAAGAGTCAATGACAAACTTACTTTTAAATATGTGACGTGTGAAGTTATGTGTTCTGTATTTGTATTCTATTTTATTTATCATTTTATTATTTTCTTTATTTATATATGCATGCATGAACTCACATAGACTATTTGCCTATCTGTGTATCTATCTCTCTTTGCGTATATATGTGTGCATGTCTATCTCTTCCTGTGCATTTGTTTTGTGTGTGTGTGTGTGTGTGTGTGTGTGTGCGTGTGTGTGTGTGTGTGTCCTCATACTCACCTGGCTTGCAGGGGATGGGTTGGATAGGGAGGCCCATTTGCGCCTCAGACGTGACAGGCAGTGGCTGGGCACTTGGGTGGAAGGCTGGGATCATGACGTATGGCATATTTACCTGCTGAGGCAGCGCGCACACACACACACACACAAACGCACACAGACACACACACACAGTCTCTCTTTCAGATCTCGGATATCACTCTCTATGTGGAATTAGAACATAGATGTGTATGTGTGTGCGTGTGTGTGTGTACTGAGTGTTCTGACCTGGATCTGTTGCTGCAACAGGTTGATCTTGTGCTGCTGTTGAATGAGTTGCTGCTGCTGCTTGGCAATCTGAACTCAACAAAAGTAAAAAAGTAAACAAAACAGCTCATCATACAGTACATAACACAGCTCCTGTGTGTGTGTGTGTATGTGTGTGTGTGTTTGTGTTTGTCTAGGCAGTGTGTGAAGGCGGCAGCTGACACTGTCTGGAAAAAAGTGAAATTCAGCGAGTGGACAGATATGTTCACTCATACGCTGACACAGAAATCATTGCGTTGTGTGACTTCCAAGTTTACCATACTTTGCAGCGATTTTTGTGTCAGTGTATCAGTGAACATTACTGACCACTCAGTGAGTTTCAGGTATTTACAAACAAAAGTTTAATGTATTTTAGGAAAGATTGCAGTAGTGCTCCTATGCAGCCATTCTGGAGATTCGCAAAAAACAAAAATTCTCAGCACAACAACCATAAATTCTCAAAATTCTCAAAATCATCACCATTGCATTTCATCATAAACAATCAGAAAAAAACAAACAACAAACCTCCATAGTACTTTCATCACTTTCAGTACTTTCACAGCCATGTTGATCAAGCTCACCGAAAAAAGAATGAGAGAATTGGACCAACATAGACCGAATAGTGAACCAGAAGCTTAGACCAACTATATGGTACCATAGGAAATTAAATCTGGAAGTGAGCTTATGGTGCTATTCAGTTAGCTTACGCTGCTGGTTTGCAATTCAGTCTTTGTGGTACCAGATTCTCTCATATGTATGTGTGTGAGTGTGTGAGTATGTAAATGCGCTGTGTGGGTGTGGGTGAGTGTGGGTGTGGGTGTGGGTGTGTGAGTATGTGAGTGCGGGTGTGTGAGTATGTGAGTGCGGGTGTGTGTGTGGGTGCGGGTGTATGAGTGTGGGTGTGTTAGTGTGTGAGTGTGGGCGTGTGAGTGTTGGTGTGTGAGTGTTGGTGTGCGAGTGCGCGAGTGTGTGTATGTGTGTGTGTGTGTGAGTGTGTATGAGAGTGTGTGTGTGTGAGTGTAGGTTCAGACCTGTTCTTGCTGCTGACGGGCCAATTCCATCTGCTGCTGCTGTTTCTCCAGCAGTAGTGCGGCCATGTTCCTCTGCTCAGAGTGAGCGCCCAGCAGCTGCTCCCGCAGACCCGACAGCTGGTTTATCATCAGCAGCAGCTGCAGCTCCTTCTCCGCCAAGCTCTCTGGCGTGCCTACACACACACACATACACACACGGATGCACGCACAAACATACACGTGCACACACCAACACACACACGCATGTACATGTACATACACACACATGCATGATGCACACGTACACACATACATACACACGCATGCACACACACAAGGATAAACATGCACACGCACACACACACACACACACACACACACACACACACACACACACCATATATACCACATACATACAAGCAGACAGAGAAAGAGGGACAAAATTAACATCCGAGATAAAAATGGCAAATTTCCTATTTTCAGGCAGTGTGAGGTGGGTTAGAAGTGTCACCTCACCTCTGAGACTACTGGCACCTTGTGAGCTTTTATCTAGGAGCCTCTCCCTCCAGTCCGAGGTTAACAGCTTCTCTATGGTCGGCATAGCTGAGGAGACAGAATGAGAAAGGAAGAGAGAGAGAGAGAGAGAAATGGTGTGAGAGAGAAATAGAGAAAGACAGAGAGAGAGTAAAAGAAAGAGGGAGAGAGAGAAAGAAAAAGAGAAAGAGCAAGACAGAGACAGAGAGTGTGAAAGAGAGAGGGAGAGACAGTAGCTGGTGTTATGTGGTGTCAAGGTAACTGGGAAGCCGTAGATGGTCCATGCACAAAAGCAACTAATGACGCAAACAGCAGAGGCCAGAGAGTTAGAGAGGACATGCTGTTCTTGCTCCTCTTCAAATATGGTGTTTTGTCAGGGACAATCATTAGAAAAACTCCTTTTCTGCTCTTCAACACAACAGCAGAGACGAACAACCTGTTCAGCCACTGTGATATTTAAACAACCTCAATCAAAAATTTAAGGAAGAAGCCATTTTACTGCCATTTTACATTCAATGTCATGTCACCATATACCATAATACACTGATGACACATTAGGACGAATACTAATCTGAAAGTTTAATGCAGTGTATAGTTCGACCTTCTTCAGTCAGGTAAAGTTGTTCCAGGATTTTCCAGGATTTTTCCATTTGCTCTATGTATTCAACCAGGTGGTCAAAATCACATCCAATCATTCTGATTTGCCAAATGAATCCCACAGGGGTCCTCCCATATATTCAGCTAATGCAGTGCTTTCATATATCATTGCGATGAATAATGGCAGATCTAACCAATAGTAGTAGGCATTGGGAAAACCATAATGTCAGCATTTTGAAAGTGATTGTATTAGCTTGAGTTGAACAGCATCTGTACAACTGCATAATTTGTAGGTCTTTATATGTGGTGGTGGCACAATAGATAGGTACAAGACCTTGCAACATTCTTCATAGTTTATTTTACAGCCTGGCTGATGGCTCTTAGAAAGATTTATTTTTATACCCAGACGATCTCTACCACTCATATGCAGCACCTAATTATGGTCAATTATGATCAAAGAAGTGGTACCTCTGCATCATTTCCGAGGGGTTCGTCATCTGTCTAAATACGGACATAAAAGCTAAGAGAGCTGAGAAATAAAATAAGAATAAAATGTAATTATTCATACATAAAGGTTTTATATTTCAAACTGTTCCTTTTCATTTCTTTCTATTCATTACCAATGCTGGCTAATAAATTACCTCTCTTACCTGTGACTGAAGTATAAATGTTTATAGTAAAAATTCAGATTTTGAAAATATGGGTGATGTGTTTCTTTTGTAATTGAGAATGCTAATGAGCATGAAAGTGAGGATAAGTAATGATGAGGACTGGATCATGAGCAAAGCACCAAAATAAAGTGTCATCAGGGAGGGTGAAAGCAGAGCAAGAGGCACAAACGTTCATTAAGTTCTGCGTTCTATTTTCTCACAGTGTATGGGTGTTTTTTTTTTGGGGGGGGGGGGATTCCCCATTAAGCAGGGCAGTCAAGCCCTCATACACACATACAGAAGATTTTGTCTATGTTGTGACGTTATGTGATACTCCCACTTATGCAGACCAGAACTATTATTATTATTATACGGTTGCTCCCACTGTATTGTACGTTGCTCTATCTTGGTCAGAATTAAATGATCTTTGGTGTCATCTTTAATAAAGCAGCATGTGGTTAGATGTCCTACATAACAAAACTGTGTGGGCAGAGTTTACAGAGAGCACTGAATCAATCCTGGAGTGACATGAGGGGGTTTGTATGTCAAAGCCATCATGAGAAATACAATACAGTATTGAGGTAAATGATATGATGGTTAAGAACAAAACAGACTTTAAAAGCTCGGTATGTTAAAGTTGTTTTGTAAAAAGAATTGTATTTTATATACTTGAACCAGTGGCACTACAGTTGAATACACTTTTCTGTCCATTAGAGATTTTCTGAAAATCAAGAGTAAAAAAGAAAAGTCATACTGCAAAAAAGTGTATTGGTAATTTGGGCAGGAACATGTGAAAAAAAAATCAGATTCATAATTGCAAATTTTTCTTTTAGTTGTTCCGTTCACATGAACATTTAAATGTCTTGGATTAGTTCAGCCATTTATGGCTCTATTGTTATGGCAGTAAAAACAGTAACATTGGTGAAGGTGACAGCCTTTTCACAGGGCACAGAGTGTACAACTCGTACCTTTGTTCAAGTAAATGCTTGAAGACCAAGGCTATCCACAAGAGTATGTCAAAGTTCAGATGAACAACTGAAGGAAGACAAAATTGTGTGTTTTTCCTGAATGTACTGAATTTTTCGATGCTAAATTATTTTTACTTGATGTTGCATCTTTTGTCCACAAACCCATTTTAGATTCTAAAACCCGTATGTTATTTCTTAATGATGATGTTGGGATTTAATTAGGTGATCCTAAGATGGAACAAGTTCTTTTAGATTTCTGATAACATGGGGTGAAATGGATAACATTTTTCTTAGCATGGCTGCCAAATGTCCCAAGTCTGATTGTATGTGCCCATATATCAACTCAAGCAGTGCTTGAGGAACACACCCTCATAAAGACAGGTGAACAGTAAGGTGAGACAAGTGCATGTGTGATCTCTGTGGAGTGCAGGTGTGACTCACCCTCACCACCATTGGTCTGGGTTTCTGGACGCTCAAAGCTCCGGGTGACGCCCTGCTCCTGCTCTCGGAGTGGAGAGCCCTCCTAAATGCAAGAGACACAGAGGTAAGTCTAAGCACTGCCCCATCTCAGAGAAAATAGATGAGATTTTCATTTGCTTTCATTTAAATGTCTTGTCTCAGTTAATTCTTGGATGCTTCAATAGCAGACAGATCACAGACAGTACGCACTTGGCTTACAGGATGACTTAAGTAAGTGCATGTTGGAACTTGACTTAGTGGAACCTGAGCCCACAATGCACTTCCAGAATGCTTTGCTTTAAGACAGTCAAAAATATATACCGACTAGATTCCTCACGCACTGCCCTGCCCTGCCCTGATGTTTTGGGATCTGTAATGCCAATCAAACAAGTGGCTACTACAAGGTGCCTACTGAGGTTGGAGGGCAACTGAGGGGTGTAGTTTTCTCATCTGTCCGACTGTCGACCGGTGGCGGTGGCGAGGACCAATTCTCGACCGGAGACGAACGGTGCGGTTCTCTCCCCTCGTCTGTGGCTCTGCCTCCTCCTCCGGACTCCTCCTCCTCCTGCTTGATACTGACACCCACCATGGTCACATCACTGGCGTAGGGACGCAACGCGGGAGGGCTGGGCTCGCACATCCTGCACAGAGAAAGACAGGTGAAGGCTGGAGAGAGAAAGGGTAACACACACACACACACACACACACACACACACACACACACATAAGGCAGAATGTACAGGCAGCTACAGCATCAAGCTGATCCCTGACATATCAATTTCATTTTCTTCAAAAGAAGAAAAAAAGAAAGAAAGAAAGAAAGAAAGGCAACTGAAGTGATTTCAAACTTGATTGGAAAAATCGCACAATGCAACTGCAGATTGTAAGACCAAAACGTTCTAGACAACGCAATCCATTTAAAGGTTAAGGGCACAATAGACAAGTGCAACAACCAGGACAATCAGGTAACCTGGTGTTAACCCCACGATACCATGACAAATTGTCTCTTCTCTCTGCGGTCTACCTGGTCTCTCTAATGAAGGGGTCCTGTTTTTTTGGCAGCACAACTCTGTCTCCTACGGGCCAACAGGGTTCAGATTCACAGGCACTGCTTTGCATGTAGTACAAAAGGGCCCTGTAAATAGGACACACTGGCAGTTCCTCGGAATGCTTTCAAGTAACACCTGACTGATGTATAGTTCACAGAGGAAGAGCAGCAGAGTTTGAAAAAAAAAGAGATAGAATACATTCTAGTGAACATGATCAGGCATTAGTAACTCCCCATCCCCCACCAAAACACCACCACCACCACAATCAAAACCACACAAACACTCATGCATACACAGAGTACGAGGAAAGAGAACATGCCTGAAAAGGGAGAAAAAATATGTGTGTGTGTGTGTGTGTGTATATGTATATGTGTATATGTATATGTGTGTGTGTATATGTATATATACACACACACACACACACACACACAGACACACACACACATACATATATATATGTATGTGTGTGTGTGTCTGTGTGTAAGAAAAAAAGAGAAATCCATTGTTGCTGAGAGGGAACAAAGGAAGTGTTGAACAATGGGCATGAGGGGGAGAGCGGTGGCCGGTCACAGGAAGCTCGCCGGGTTAACAATGTGTGCGGAATGTGCCGACAGAACGCTGCCTCATGGCTTGTGTCGCCAGCGGTGACCCAACAATCATTCTAGCTCTGCACTCCCAACGTATTTATTTATTTATTTATTTACCAACTTACTTCTTATTCAGCACTTAGCTACTCTTTCCACACAAAAGCTGTGAGTGTTCAGACCTCCAGAAAGTACTCCTCTACAGGCATAGGGAGGCTGGGCCAGGATTGTCTGGTGTGACGTTTTCTTCTTCCTTGCCCAGGTTCTCTGGTGGTCACAAATGGCTGTAGAATATGCTACTGATGGGAAAATGGTCCCACACAGCACTGTTTACCTTCAAATAAAAAGGATGAAGGATGCCTATTCGTAAAGACAACACACACACACACACACACACACACACACACACACACAACCAGTGCTGCAATTCTGCAAAAGACAGGTGTCATTCCAAGACTTTCCCCTAATGTCACCCAGGAATGACGGCGATGCGACCACCCACCAGCACCCACAGGTGGCTGGACACCAGCACTGTAAACGTCCATGTTAACACAACCTCGTAAAAATAGTATTTGCAGACACTGCCAACTTGACTGGTCAAACATAAAACAAATACGAGCACACTTGGCATCCACGATTGACGGACAGAATAGTACCGGTAAAACTAGTACTGAATACAGAACACACGCCTGGCTAGCAGCCCAAAAAGTTGTGGGTTCCATTCTTGGCTGCCACCACTGTGTCCTTGAACTCTAGAGGATATTGACCCTGAAGCAAATGAGGAGGGCAAGTCACTTTAGATAAAAGCATTAGGCAAATATAATAATAACTAATAAATAAAATACAGTAAAGATAAATGGTCCTCCATCTCTGAGACAGAAGGCATAGAGCCACTTTCTCCCACACATATTTTTGGTGAAGACATGATGACTAGGTAAACTAGATTATGGTCAGGATTTCTTGTTAGTGCATGTCATTGCACTGTTTAGTTACATTTGATATGAAAGTAGATAGACTCTAATTGAAACGGTTACCATGTGTGAGCAGAAATCACATATCAGATGGTTTGAGAGCATCAGATCCAGTAGCTTATGTCATTTAAGTTAAACAACTGACACTGGATACTTGCACTGGGGGTAAAACATAAAAAAACAAACAAACTACTTTTTGGCTACCAAACAGGTTTTAAAATTTGGATTTGGCTCATGGGTGCAGTAAGTGCAAATTCTTGTGTTTGCTCCTTTTTGTTGTGGATGTGTCTTTTGGTCAAATAGTAGAGACAACAAGAGTCAGGGACATCGGCATAACTATCAAAAAACAGAAAAATGAACATTTCCAAAAACATGGCTAAAAGGGCTCCAAAGCACTTTTTCCTTGATTCTGGTCACCAGAGATGACAAAATCGTACATATCTAAACACTACTCAAAGTGACAACCAGTTTCATACACACACACACACAGTCACTCACTTGCAAAAAAAAACAAAACAAACAAACAAAAAAACCCCTTAATGATGTGCTCTTGCCTGCCATGAGAGCACCTTACACCCAAGCTAGCGGAGAGGAAGCCTGACAGCGCATCTCCAGCCACCACCAGTACGTTACGGCATCTGTGGTCAGGGGGAGAGCACTCTGCAGCTTAAAACAGGGCCACAGCCCAAATCCACAAAACCCACCTGCCCCTGGAAATCAGACAGACCCACATAATTCAGAGAGAGAGAGAGAGAACTGGTTTACTACAAACCTGGAGAGTTTGCGATTGGCACTTGTCCCACATGCAAAGCCCGTAGAGCTAACGGCTGACTGCCAAAACTGGTAGCTGGGGATGCAGGTCATGCTGCTGTAGTGCAGACACAGAATGAGCCCACACACACACACATATGCGCACACTCACACACACACACTACTGTGGTAGACTACAAGCACTGGTGTTGAGTGGTGCCTTTTTGTAGGCCAAAAGTAGGCAAAAAGTATTTGCATAAAATAAGCCAGATGCGGAAGGGCTTCTATATAACCAAGATCTGGTGAGATCACACTGCTCTCAACAAGCAGTGGTTTTGTAAAACAAACAAAATATGGACTGCCGATGGTTATTCCTGGCCGATTCATCAACAAACAGGACTTGTAGGACGACATGCAACTTTTTTAGAAGAGCAATGGTTGTTTGAAGTAGCGTTCATGAAATAGTTACACAATGGTGATTTTGCAAATCTACAGGGCTAAAAAAAACAGCTGAGTAAATAGCTGAAAAAGTCCTACAATTACATTACAGTTCAGGCCTTATTTGTCAAATACACATTATTTCAAAATGGAGTAATAAAGATCTTTGTGTGGTTTTATTGATTTTACATAGCATGTGTAATATTGTGATGTATATTATTGCTGTGATAGACAAGACCAATAGTAGATCATGCCCTAGTCTAAACAGAGTATCATGTTTCTTTATACCATATTTTTGATAGAATGTGTAACTTAATTTCAAATTTCAAGATTTCAATCTTTACCTAATAAATTATTTTGTTCAAGTAAGCTAGCTGTCTAATCACTCAAGTTCATAAGCGGCTCCCAAAAGCAGCTGACACTGAACAAATCTGTGGAGCATACTCACTGGAAGCATTCTCACTGGAGGAGCATACTCACTGGACTACTGTTGCTGTTGGCATTATGCTGTGGAGATTTCTCTTCCATATTTACAGGGTAATTGACACGGACTACAAAAGGTGGACAGTTCATCTAGCCTCCAAGATAATGTTAGTACTGTGACAACACTACTAGTGTTGTATACAAATGAAGAGCTCTTTCAAAACACTATATAAAAGCCGTTTAAATGCAATTTTCATTCATCTTCTTTAAAATTTTATTTTCAGGTAACAATTTCAGCTGGGTTAACATGCTCTGATTTGTCCTTACCCATTTCAAACAACAAAACAGTGATTTTACTGATATTAACTCAGAAGCACAATAAAACCCACATTATTTTTGAATATTTGAATATTGACAGATTTACAGCATTTTGGAAAAGACCTCTTCAAATATATACAAATGAACTGAATTTGTTTGAGTCTGTCTTGTAGAAATGACTGCCTGACAAATCTACCTGTATATCAATCACACAACTATGTAGTGTTTGGGGTGAATGATAGCTGTATAATGTCATTAGGTGAATTCAATACAGGAATTTGAAAATAACTGTAAAACGAGTACAATGAGAGGAAAAGCTCATGAATGGCCAACCACAGCATGATGTGGCTACAAAAACAATGTATAGGTTATCTTTCCTTTTCAGAGCTAATATTTGAATAATCAACCTCAAAGCCCTGTTTGTGTTGTACAGTTACTAACAACTGGTGAACTCCAGGAACACGCTTGAGGCAGCCCAGTGTTTCTAAGCTTTACCCCACACACGCACACACACACCCACACACACACACACATTGATTAGTGATCCATGCAGATAAGGGCAGATGGGACAGACAAACCGTGTGTGTGTTTGTTTAGTGTGGGACCGCAGAGCCAGGTAATAATGGTGCTCTCTTTCACTCTTGTTAGTTTCCTTGAGGGGGGGGAAAACCCCCAACTCTCTTCCCCAGGTAAACACCTTCATTAGAAAGGTTGTCAAAGCAGGAAGGCCAATGAAAAAAAGAACATCAGATGCAAATGAATCAGTAAGAGAAGCATGTTTCACTGAGGGACATGTTACCCTTACAATGGAAGATGTGTTGGTTGTTTTTTGCAGGGGTGTACAGAAAAGTCAATAGGAGTGGTAAGTTGTAAAGCAAAATGATCACAACACATGAGATACTCTAACCCCATCATGCCTTATGTCAGGTATTTGGTGACATAGCTCAGTCCAGAGGAGCAGCACCAGAGCAGAGTCCATAGTAGTCCTTGAAGTTCACACGTCAATGTGCTGGGCTGAGAACCCAATTCATATGCAGAGACATTTGTGTCAACTTAATTCAAGCAAAAAATTAAAGGTTTTGAATTTCTAGGGGGGCAATTCCATGGAATGTGGACTTTATCTCACATCCATAATGGTAATAAAACTATGGTATTTGTATGATGTGAATGATTACATTCAATTTGAGCATTTGCCATTTTTGGCAGTAGAAAAAAAAAGTGCAAACTAGAAATGATTACTATATTTGGTAATGTTTCATCACACCCATAATGTAAAATTGCCCAAAGACAAAATTGTGTATTCACCCTCTTTCAAGTGAGAAATGTTTGCTTACAGGACAAAAATGTGAGTATATAAAAATTTCTGGGTTTTGTTCAAGGTTTTGTTCATCAAAATCTTCTGTGAATCAAAGTTTTGCCAGAAGTTCAACTGGTACTTCCTACCTTATCATCAAACAATTTGTCTTTTAAGAAAAGACATAGCTATTACATTCTTCAAGACACTGACACAAATGTCCCATCATAGATGTGTCCTTAAGTTGGAAAGCTAAGCAGCAAATGCAGCCGTCATAAAAGCAGCCATCAACAGGATCTATATAGCATGGCTGTCCACACTGCCCCCAACCCATCCTACATCTCTCTCTGTCTCTCTCTCTCTCTCTCATACACATACACACACACACACAAACCCACACAAACAAAAATGAGGGATCACATGGTCTTTAAAAAGCTTGCCTAAATGAGATATCTGAATGAGCCAATGACACAACATCCTCTTCATTAAAAGTGTGTGTGTGTGTGTGTGTGTGTGTGTGTGTATGTGTGTGTGTGTTGAGGGGGGGCAGGGGGTGGGGGTGGCAGAAGAAAGCACTGTAGCTCTGCTTCTGTTTCAACCCTTTCTTCCTCCTCTTCCTCTTTTTTCCTCTTTCACCGCTTTTTTTTAGAAACACAGGTTAAAAAGCAGGCTCCTTTTTATCCGGCGGCTGTGCGGGTCTGAAACAGCGGCGGCATTGTGCGGCTGACCGAAAGGCTACTGTGGTATTTATCTGCAACACAAGAGCGGCAAGACGAGGGGGCTGGCTGAATGGGGCAACAGCACAAAACACACTTAGAATAAAGAAAATATAACAAGAGAAGAGGAATAAAAGATGTTTGTGAAGCACCCCCCCCCCCCCCCAACACCCTCTTATTCCTCTGCAAAAAGCCCCCCGCCCCTTCCTTGCCCCTCGAGGGAAAAAACACAGAAGCCAAAGACATTAAAAATGGGCAAAGGGTCTCTGAAGCCTCCACTGACATACTTCGAAGATCCAAACGGGATTTAGAGAGGGTCTCTTACTCTTATTGCCCTTATCTGTGTGGGTGTGTGTGTGTGTGCATGTTTGGTGAAGGAGTGCAGAATGGAAGAGGGTGTCTTCTAAAAGGAATGGATAGAGACAGCATTGGTGAGGAAAAAAAACAGCAAATGCGGTGATGTTGCCATGACGATTCAGACCATCTCCTTTTGTCCCAGTGATCCAACAGGTGACTGTAAGGTGACCAGGCCAATACTGACGAACTGATCCCAATGGACAGAATGACAGGGATTAGACACCCCTTAAGTCTCCACTATGCTTAATTAAAAACCAACAGCTTGTCTGAGCAGTCATCGACCAAAAAGATACTTTCATAGGAGCCTGACAGACCAAATAGATCTAAGACCACAACAATCTTCTGGTCTTCTTCAATGTGACATACAGATGATTAAACACCATTTTCCTCTCCAGAGAAGTAGAGTAGAGTCATTCTTTTCCCATCAGTGTAAAGATTCATTCTTTGAAAAGGAAAGCAACCTCAAACTGATGTTTCCAGAGCAAAAGCACATACATGAGCAGTTCTGAAAAAAAGCCACAGATGAACACAACTGCAGAGTAGACACCATTGCCTCCACTCCCTGATCATCTATTTACTCCAACCACATACGAGACACACACACAGGCACGCATACATACGCACGCATGCATGCACAAACTCAAAGTCAGACACACACACACACACACACACACACACATACACACACAGATGTTATTCCTTACTGCCATTGTTATTGTTATTACTTTGCAATGCTTGACAAAACTGTATAATGCTACAGTCAGTTTAATATAGCTCCTTGAATTTGAATTAGAGACAGAGAGACACACAAAAGACAGAGAGAGAAACAGGAACGAGAGCGAGAGCGAGAGAGAAAAAATGAGACAATGCATCTGCAGGAGCTCATCATAAGGAGTGTGAACACGGAAGGAAAGCATGAAGGCCTTTAGATGCTATACAGCAGAACACGCGGGCCAGCGTGTAGTAACAGTGTGGCGAGAGGAAGGAGGTCAGAGCCTTCACCTTTCAGGACATCCTGCAGCTCCGACACTCCTGCCCACCTCCACCATCCTCACGCAGCACCCCACCTCACACATGGATGGACGGACATACACTTTTCGGGCACTCCCGCACCCCTGCCCTCACAAACAGGATATACACACACTCACTCACACACAGACACACACACACACACACACACACACACACACACACACACACACTCCACACGCATGGAGCTAAGGTGGCAGAGGTCACAGAGGAGAAAGAGATAGAGTGACAGTGAAAGAGAATAGAGGGATGGGATGGAGGGGATGGATGGATAAGGAGAAAGACAGACAGCGAGCGAGCGAGCAAGAGAGAGAGAGCACAATCTTGTAGTCCCTCTTGATTTCTGAAGGTGCCTGCTCAGAGAACGATGACTATGTTTTTTAAGAGAAGCACAAACTTTCAAAACCAGAGAAAGTCTACTAAACATGTGTGCATGAACATGCTCATGAATACGTGGCGAACAGAAAAAGATTTAAGATTCCAGACCTTGCTCTGCCAGCTTTGCGTAAGTGTTTAGAAACTGAGAATTGCTATGAGTCTCAGAGATGTTCGAAGAAAAGATCAAAGCTGAGAAAACAGAAATAGCAAATGAAGATGAGAAAGAATCACATGAGAATCACAACACACTCCGCTAGTGTTTCTTCTTGAGCACTTTATCTGAGGAGAGCAAGGACTTATAACACCCCCCTTATCCACCCACCCAAACACACACACACACACAAAAACAAAAACTTACACACACACACACACACACACAATTATGTGTAGCTCAGTACATTTCCTACCCACAGAGAGGTCCCCTCTATCTGATGTACTGCAGCTAAACCACAGTCCCACCCATCCCCATTACTCTGCAGCAGGTGCAAAAGGGTCCAGAAGGTGGGTGAGGGGGCGCACAAATTTAGCAACTCGATTTTACCATCAAACTTCAGGTGTGCAGACAACAATTATACCTGCCTGATACAAACAAGCAGACGTGCAGCGGCATCAACATCCAATTAAACAAGCCGAAGATGCGACGAGTGGTACGGAAGTGTTTCTACAGCACCTCACTGTTGCATGGAGCAAGCTAAAGAGCGGCTGCCAAAAAAAGGGCCATGGGTGATCACAAGTGCAAGAGAAAGGACTTCTAAAAGCAAGGTCTTTTGTCTGACAGGAAGGGGTGGGCCACCTGATGGAGAGAAAAGTGGCCAAACCAGTTCAGAATCCCACACAAGTTCACTAATGGCATTTCTAAATGTAGAGAACGCACTCTCAGCAGTTACCGTGAAGGCCTGTTTCAACAGTTCAATAAAGGCAAAATCGCATGTTTATACAGTGCCTATCAAAAGTTTAGACACACCTACTCATTCATGATCTCTTTTTCTTTCTTTCCATTTTGATTGTTTTTCATATTATAGAACACCTCTGCTGGTGTTGCAACATCACACAAATGTATTTACCAAAGTGTTATTCAATGTAAATAAAGACAATTATTTTATATTTTTGATTGTTAAATGCAAACACACACACACACACACACACACACACACACACGCACACACATACACACGCATACACACAAACGTTCACACACACACACACACAAACACAGACTACACGGCCTCTGGGGAAGGAAAAAAAAAAACAAAAAACAAGAAGACAAGTCTTCAACCATGTCCAAAAATGTAAAATATGACACGGCATGCACGACTGACAACTGGTTTGGACTAAAAGAGCTGGATGTGGGGGGTTAAGTTGGGTGGATAACATTTTGAGTTTGTAGCATTTTGTATTCCATTAAAGATGTGAGTTGAAGCTATGCAAATACATCGAGAGATGTTTCCTTGTGTGTTTGCCCGTGTGTGAATGCTACAGTTGTGTTGGCGGAGACTGTTGTGAATTATGTGTGGTCTTTACAGTGTACAGTTGTGGGGGAAGAAGAAGTGAATAAACAAATAACTGGATGATGACTGTCAGAACGCAAATGAAGTTCAAACAAATCCAGGAGAAGATATAAGCAGGAAGATCACTGCTTTAACATGACTGTAAATTATTAAAATACCAGTTTGTCTTTATCTCCACGCTCCTCCATAAACAATGACCACAGAGCACTCCAGAGAGGTCTCTATGAAAGAGACCTGAAAAGTCACTCTGCCTAACAACAACTTTGTTGTCAAGTCAGGTGTCATTAAATAAAGAGGCTTTTTGTGTACTGAGCTTCAAATGGATTCATAGGTCAGAATGTGCCAAAGACACCTGCATGGTAATTAATTGTGATTAATTGTATAAAAGTGCTGAAGAAGACATTGCGAGTACCTTCTGCTAATAATCTCAACAGCAATTAAAATCTACACAACATTGTTAGATTACATACACACAATATGGAGTCTTAAAAATAAATACATACATACATAAATATATAACTGAAAAACTGAAAACTGACATTGCTCACTTACAATTTCATTCATTGTTTTATTAGATTTTTTGTGTTTATCATTCTTTTTGTGCAGAACTGACATTCACATCATAAGTCATATTAATAAAATGAGCAATTGTTGCCAATAGTTTATCTCTCAGAATAAAATACCTGTCTAGTTATCAGTTGAAGTAAACCTACTATTCAAATAACATCATAAATTATATATAAAATTCAAGGCAATTCTTGGAACTGCAGCCTGCATGCTTTTAACAGCTTGACTGTTAAAAAGTCACCACCTATACTAAATACCAACTGTGTCTGCTGAACCCGCCCTGTTGAATATTTCTATGGCTGATCTTAGGTGTGGAAGATTCATGTCAGAAAAACCTTTGTAGTGCTACTTATCATTCTTTTATATCATGGATCTAGCCCAATCTTGTTACATTAAATTAAAATCGCAGTCAAACACAGCTCAGAGAAAAACAAGGACATTCAGCTATTTCATTTCATTTAAGGCCCTACCTATTTCATTGTTGCAAGTGAAAATTATAGCATACCAGAAAGTGGACCAATAATAACGATGTAAAATACTTGAATATTAGATATATGTATATTACAATAACACTGCTGCTGTAATACAGGTAACACAAAGAATAACTAGTGATCAAAGAGAGAGCTGACCTTTGTTTATAAAAAGATGATCTTCTTTATGAAAGTTACTGGTTATAAATTGAATGAAATACTATTGCTAGTAGTAGTAGTACTAATACTAGTACTAGCAATACTAGTAATACTAGTACTAGTACTACTACTAATAATAATACTACTATTACTACTACTACTACTAATAATAATAATAATAATAATAATAATAATAATAATAATCTGAAATGTATCAACTTTTTACCAAAACTTCACTGCAAACACTGCAAATAAATGTTCGATGAAAACTGTATTGTGAGAACAGTTTGAGGTAAAAACTCAATCAGCTTACCTCACAAGACCGACAGCAGACAGAATAATGATGATTGTTGCTTTGTTTGTTCTGCTCTCATCACTGAATGCACTTCTGTGAACATGTGGGCCATTCTTACACCAGAAGTGAGGTTTTTCCGCAGTACCCTAGGACGCGCTAAGATGGGTTCGTTCTGAAAGTGGGCAGGTGGAACAGTGACGAGTGGAAGGTGTTATACAAAGATCTCCCAGAATTAATGGCAACCCACACTCTATCATTTTGTCCCATCAACAAATACAGACAAAAAAAGATATACAAAATCTCTTAATGCTCTGCCACTGGTTAAGGGCCAACTCTCAAAGGCCCAAACTGGCGAAAATCAAAACACGTGTGCTAAGATGACTTGCATTAGTGGAGATTGGAGATGGTTTGAAGTTTACTGCTATGTCCAAAGGAAGATTAACAAGCATTTAGTCATCACAATGAAATCAACCATCTGCACAAACAATAACAAAGGCACAACCGATAGTCCAAGCAGACAGTCTAAATGCACTTCTCTTCAACAAGATTGTGCAATTTATTGTATTTTCTACACAGCTTCAACACAAATACAGTAGATCCCTGCGATGGCCTTTAAATCAACCTGTTGCAGTAGGATCATTTTGAGTTGTCTAACAGGGCCAGTGTAGTAGCAATGCTAAACAATGTTGTTTCCTGTCTGATGTACTAAGTTTAATCAGATGATGAGACAGGATATGAAGAACAGAAATCACTCAATCTTACAATCTTACTGATGAGAGACTGGAAAAGAAGCCATGCACTGAATTGCTTATAAATGCATACTTTTGTTTTCATGAAGCAATACTATAAATTGATGACAAAATTTCTTTATTTTAATTTCAGACAGGCAGGCCACTGCAGCTGGATTGTCAACAGAGCTGGATTTATGTCATCTGCACTGCAATTAAGACCTCTATACAATCTGACATGGTCATGTGTGAGGTCACCTTGGCAGGTGGATGGTTTTGGTTAACTCTGACTCCTCTGAACTAGGCCCATGCTTTCTTCTAGAACATCACAGTATCTACACACATACCTATGCTTTTCACCAGGGGTTAAATATCAACATATCAATTCTTATTAATCTAATTAACATAATACAATGATTATGCTCTGAGTGGACACACCAGCTTTACAAAATAAAAGTCCCACCATGTATTCCTTCTACCGGTGTACCTCACAGAGATGATGGCTCTAATCTAATGCTGATCTACACACCTAAAGAGATGCAATATCTAACGGCTAACCAATTTGTTTTTGTGGTTAGTTATAAAAGATTCAATTTACCCTTTTCCAAATGTGATTAATCATGTTAAGTAGTCATTATTTCAATACGTGCCAAACAGTGATTATGAATTTTCCTATAATCTAGCTACCCTGATGCCAACCTTATCAGAGAGCCAAAACACATCAATCATCCTTGTAACACAGGCAGTACAAACATCAGCCAGAGCTTCAGTTCTCAGCTGCACGAAATTCTGTGAACAAGAACGGATGCACATAATCATAGAGGAAAAAAATATCTCTTGGTCATGAGCACCTCATGGAACATCCATAGAGTGGCAGCGCCCACAGGTTGAACTGAGTCACTTGGGAGTGTGTCTGAATTGGAGACGCCTTCCTGTGTCCCCATGGTCCTGTGTCTCCCATGCCGACAGGCGTGGAGGACAAGCCTATTCACCCATCGAGTAAGGACAAGGCCCAGGCCTGCCCCACATAGAACCCTGCTACAATGGTGGTGCGTGTGTGTGTGTGTGTGTGTGTGTGTGTGTGTGTGTATGTGTGTGTGTGTGTGTATGGGTGGAGGAGAATTTGAAAGAAAGATAGACAGAAAGACTGAAAAAAAGAAAAAAAGAAAAAGAGTGGTTCAACAGTGAGAGAGAGAGAAAGAGAGGGAGAGTGAAAAAGAGAGAGAGAGAAGGAATCTAGATGTAGATGATTCTCTTGCTGACAGAAAGCTTTGTGCAGATTCAGCCAGTGTGAAGCGACACACTCAGGGACACTTTTGCCAAACTTTCCCTTTATGGAGCCGTCACTCCAACCAGTGGGTGATCTTCAGGTGCCTGGTGCAGCAGCTGACCTTAACCCGTGGGACAGCCTCTACTCACCCAAGTGGAGCCAAGAACCACCAGATCCAACAGACAGACAGACTCAGACTCAGACTCACACTCACTCACACACACAGAACACATTTTTATCGCCAGTCTTCAGCAGCATCAGCAACAGCCATATTTTCACAATAAACCCTACCACTCTCTTTGATCAACTGAGTCATCCCTACAGTTAAGTCTTCTAAACATGCTTAATGAGTGAAAGCAAAGGAGAAAGATGTCTCATACAAGACAGATCATCCCACATGACTTGCAGGACCTCCAGTGTGTTTTGTGCCCAGTCTGTTTAATGTCAGATAAACACAGAAGAACAAAGAGAGAGAGAGAGACTCAAGTTAAAGACCTAAAACTTTCAGACAGCTTGGAACCACATTGATTGAAGCAAGTTCAATGAATGATTGAAGCATGTTCAATCAATGTTCAATGAATCTGTTTCATTCAATCAGTCGTATCAGTTATCATCTAGAAACACACACAATTTCTAAGCGACAAACGTTGGGTGACATACGCAATTCCATCCAAATGCCCCGTGCCTCTTTACGCATGGAGTTTCCAACTCTGCTGGCGAACGGATTGCCTGCCTGTCAAACGGCGCAGGTTCCTGTCAACGCACCAGACGAAAACTTCCCCCTAAAAACTGATTTTCTACTCTGATCTGACGCCGAGCGATGATGCTTCGTCATTTACTTTAACACGGCTCCCACGATAATAATAGATAGCCTGTATGATTGTGAAATATGAAAAAGGCAAAGCGTGGTTAAGATCATTTAAATAAATCGTATAAAATGTACAACCTCCAATTTTATTTTAAGTAGAAGCTACAACTTATTGGTCGGTTACGGTGTATCGATGACAATTAAGAGGTTGATGAGCGCATGTTCTGGGAACCACATACAAATCCAAAGGTTTCGCACCACAGCTTGATATGAGAAAAAGGCAAACAAACAGCCTTCACTGAGGTAAGCAAACAAACGAGGGTTAGAAAACTTGCTTCACCATCCTATATTCTCTAGACTTACCACTCCAGAGAGAACCGTGCTGCCCAAACTTCTGCCGTCCCTCCACTGCTTTTTAACGCGCCCTCAGCCACATGCAAATCGTGGATCACTGCGAATCTAACCACCGCGAGTCAAGCTAACTGTCGGTATTAAGCGAAGGCAACTGGACAGACGCTGATTGATCTCTGCTCCGCGAACTCCACTCTTACATCGCTCCTTGGTTCCTGTTTCTCCCCAGACTGCGAGTGACTCTCTCATGTACTGTTCCCAACATTTTCAGTCTCCTGCCACTCACCTCCCTCTTAAAGGGAAAGCACTGCATAATTCGATTGTGGAGACAGACACCTTAAGCCTCTCTCGGGTGTGTAGGATAGACGAGTGGGAAGCATGACAATTATTTATGGTAGTCTGCGCCAGTTTTACGTTTGCATTTCGCACAGCTTTGCAGACTGACAATCTAAACTAGGGGACTCTATCCATCCAAACAAAATGAATGCTCTTTTATTAAAATAATTTTGAATATTTGTAAATACATGACAGTTTGTGGCATAATTTCCCTTGTCCTTGGCAAGCTTAACTTTCATTTTTAAAGAAAAAAAAAAAAACTTGCACCACCTGAACTTGAACTGCAAGTCTTGCCAGAAGCCAAAAGCTGCAAAAGTGCCCTAGGGTTAGGAACTGAGGTGACACTCTCCCAGCATCATGACACAACAACCAGGCATGATATGTAGTGGAGGGCTCTGGCCTCCAAAGTGTTAAGGTTGGTGTTTTTATGTCTCTTTTCCTCTACCTCTCCGCCCTGTGCTCACAGCGAGCCACTGGCTCTCGGGGTGAGGGCCCAAAGCCGATGTGCCATTCCTAATCCCCTCTGTTCCTGCCTTTGTGTTGGGGCCCAGCAGGAAGTGAGTGCCGGGCAGACAACAATTAACAAAAGAGCTGTGAAGAATACAATTAGCCATCAATAGGAAACCACAGGCCTTTGTGCCTGTTTCCATGGAGATGCTTGACTAACCACTATTCCAGGATTACAGAGCCCCCTTTCCACTACTCCCTCTTCTTGCTGGTTGCCCTGTCTCTTTCTCTCTTTCCATCTCCCTGTATCTCCCTCTCTCTCTCTATCTCTTCTTTTCTCTGCTCCCTTGTCATTTCTTCTCTCCCCCATCTCCCCCCTGTGCACACACACCTCTTTATTTCTGTGTCAGACTCTTGTCACTAAGCAACTCGGGAACCCTACCCTAGCACTTCCACCTTTGTTCCTCCGTACTTTTCAGGTCTTCTACTTTTGTTTTTCCTGCTGAGCAGAGGTGAAGTTGGCAAGTTGTCTCTCTCTCTCTCTCTCTCTCTCTCTCTCTCTCATTCTTCTCTCCTAGCCTCAACCCCCCCCCCCCCCATCTCACCACTAGGCCTATCCAACTGCCTGTTCTCTCTCTCTCTCTCTCTCTCTCTCTTCCTCTCTCTCTCCCTCTTTCATTTGTCCTGAGCCCCGAGGATTAAATGAGCATGGGCTTTGTGTGGAGAGAGGAGGAGAGCCGGCACCTCTCATGTTCCAGACACACAAGAGACACTCCCGTGGAGAAACCCTCATTGTCCGTTTTGTACACTCCACTACTTAATAGACACCCTAGAGCCCGGGGGACCTTAGCAAGAACTCATCGGCATCTCTGGCCATGAGGAATTGATCCCCCATTAAAAAGCAGAGGGGACACAGTGTCAGAGAGACCATCAAAATGGTTATGTTTGCATCCTTCACATTCCAAAGAGGTGATAGGCACGTCTGTTTGAGTTGCTTGTGTTAGGCCTTAGAATGGGGTGTCGGGGGAAGTCTTCATCTCACTGTGTGTGTGTGGGTGTCCTGTTTAAGTCCAGGTCACGTATTAATCACACCTGTTTGACAGCATGGGGTTGTCAAATTATTATGCATAACATGCAGGAATGTCTCATTTCATAACAGCAAAGGAGACTTCACAGAGCCAGTCTGTTTAGCTTAGTCTACTGCCATCTCCAAACTGAACACCGTCAGACATTACAAGGCCTGGAAAGTGGCATCTGTTGAGTTAGTCCTTGGGTGATAATGGGGGGTGGTATAGTTGGCCTGTCCTTTTGGTGCCATTGTAAAATCAAAATGAGACTGAGATCAGAATGAGTCCAGGTGTTATGCTTGAAAGGTTCAGAAATTGATGTTTTTCTTAACTAGCAATTTGGTTATCAGTGCATTGGTGGTTTGTATCAATGCTGCTATGACAAAAAAAAATGACTGGTCCAAATAAAACATAGTCTGATTAGGAAATGATAATGTGGGGGTTTGTGACTTTGTAGTATGATAAACATCAAGACACGGAGATGAATTTCATTCTTTGAAAATAGATTTAAATAGATTTTTAAAAAAAAGAGACTTGCACACAATTATCTCATGTGCATGAAGGCATTGACACCTGATAGTGCAGATGTGTCGTTGCATTCTCTTCCTGTTTCGAGCTGACTCCCCGTGTGTGCAGAGATGACAGCCTCTTCCTTCACCATCTCGCCTGCTGGCAGAGATCTTTATCAGACCACAGTCACTCTGTCATCATTATGAAAATAACTGTGGATTTTTACGCTTCTAATGAACTTTCTTGGGCAGGAAACGGAGGGTGAAAATATTTCCATAAAAAAACAAACAAACAATTAGAGAAGAAAAGTAAGGAAATAGCCCACTCAACAACAATTCTGATTCCACTGTTTTGTATCAGAATGCACTCGTTGAAAATGTGCTTTTTTGTATCAAGTATCTTCAATTATTTAAAGTAAATTTTACGCCAAAAAGTGCTGAAATAAATGTGTTTTTGAATTGGTCTTTAATGACCTCAGAACTAACAATGGGCTGTAAGAGACTGTAGATCTACCTGTCCAAGCGGAGTTGCTTCTCAGGAAGGGCTTGGGATGACACCCTGAACCCACTCTTGAGTGGTGTCCCTCAAAAAGAAGAACACGACCTGAAAAAAAAAAAGAGTGGTGTGAGGTTTTTGCTTGCCTGGTGCACTTTGTAATAGCAGGCAAACCAATATGACACTTTTGCTCATGTGTGCATTTTAATGAAAACCAAAATGCAAAGGCAATCTGGAAACAGAGCTGAGGTGAATATGCTACCCAACCGCAGACAAGAACTAGGGGTGATACAGAACAGCAAACACGAAAAACATGCCTTACGGAAACGCATACATGTGTGCTCCGATAACTGCCACCATATTATTTCTGAGAAGTGTTGGAAAACCGCAACACCAACGCCCCCAATTCCGTCCTCTCTTCCGCTGAGATACTGAAGGCCGCAAACATATCTACTTTGCTGCGCTCCAAAAAAAGGAAAAAAATTACACCATAATGTCCACCTTTTTTTCATGTGCATTTGCCGATATAGATCACAGTTAACTGTGGCTTTTTGTGTTTGTGACCAATTTACATCGCTAAGGCTCCGCAAAACAACATTAATGCAAAACAGTCAGATAAACAATCTGCAGGCCTCTTCTTGAGAGAATAATGACTATCAAGATACAGATTGGAACATGGTAACATGATTAGTTTGCGTAACAAAACCATAAGCAAAGTATGCACTATGTTTAGGATTTTCAGGAAGTTCATCTTGAATTGTCTTTTTTTTAAGCTCACAGCTTGTTGTTCATGGCCTTCCAACTAGCATGACCTTTTAAATGCTTTTGGGTGAACCACACGTCAGATATACCATCTTGTATTTTTTGGTTGCATTTTGTCACAAGTAGACATAAGTAGACAAGTAGATTAATGGTGTGATAGGAAGGCCATTGCTGAGCCCAGCATGTAACATGATGAGATTGTGGTCCTTGCTCATCTTGTGTAGTAAGGGAGAAATGTAAGAGACTAGGCTAATATGAAAAGGACCTCATATGGCCTCTTTCAAGGCCCTACATAATTAGTCTGTGCATTTTTACATTGGGTAAATTCCAATGTCCACCCTCAAGACCTCAAAGACTTAAAAGGAAATTCCTAAACATTTCAACTCATAGCCCTGGTGTGGTGTTTGAGGTGCTAGGAAAAATAATTTTAAAATTGGTACAACATAGACTGAATAGCGAACCGGTAGCTAATGCTAACTGGATGGGGCATTTGGCTGCCAGTTTGCTAGTCTAATTTGTACTGTATTTCCTAGCAACTTTTCCTGCTGGTGACCTTGAACAACAGAGGTATGGGTTAAAATGCTCTGGATTTTTTTTTTAACTGGCATGACTCAACTTCAGGTTTGGCTGAGGGTCGGTACATAGGGGTTAGGGCCGAGATTCAAGACTCAAGAAAAGGTTCAAGAAGCAGGTTAAGACTCAAGAAAAGGTTCAAGAAGCAGGTTTTGACGTTTTTCTTCTTCTTCCTTGAGTCCTGAATCATGGCATTCAATACAACTCCTGAGGGTGCAATATGGTTTCAGCACAGAGCACAGGTTGAAAGAGCCATGATGGTTTCAGCAGAAGACGATTAAGGAACATGGCTGTCTAGTAACGGTACTAGGAGATGGCACTAATAACGAGGTGCCTGAGCACAGAACTGGTCACTAGGACCACAGCCATTACCACCCACACTATCTTATGTTTTCTTTTTTTCTTTTTTTTGGCAGGGGAGAGATGGTGGTGGCGGTGGTGGAGGGTCGGTGGAAAATAAACAGAGAGAGGAGAATAAAGGCTTCGCGGCAGGGGCTGGAGGGGAGGACCAACGGAGCCCCACACAAAGCCGGGCCCTGAAAATAGCCTCCTCACACAATGTGACCTGCCACTCTCTCCATGAGATAATGTCTAATTGAAAACAGTGTGGCCATTGTGTCGCTGTCACCGGCTCCATTGTCCGGCTACCCCCCTTCTCCCCCTCCTCTTTTCTTTCCATTGACGCGGCGCGATTGTTCCCCTCCATTGTGGCTCACTCGGCCTGCTCTCTCTCTCGCTCTCCCTCTGTATTGTTATAATTTCATTAGTCGTTTGTTTTCTGTTCCCCTTCTCCTTTTGCTCCCCTGCAGATCTTTTGTTCCACCACATTTGCAGGCACTTCATATTGAGTCACCTCCGGGCGTGTGTGTCTGTGTGTGTGTGTATGTGTGTGTGTGTTCTGTGAGTGTGTGTGCGTTTGTGTGTGTGCATGATGTTTATTTCATGGAGAGATAAACAGGACACAGACGTGGCTTATTTTCTTCCCTCTGAGTGGCTGATGAGGTTGCAGCATGATGTATGTTAGGAGTCCTGGACTAGTTGACTCTTAGAGTGTCTCTCGGAGGTAATGAGCTGTTCTCAAACACTCTGCACCCTTTGCTATGTCAGGAGGCTCCAGAGAGAAGGCTGTTTGTTCACACATTTGTGCAAGCAGGTTATCTGCAGTCTGTCACCTACAACTTGAATGTGGACACCTGGCCCATATAACCCATCCCCCCACTGTACACACATGCATACACACACACTTACACCCCTGTGTACAATTCTTTGGCCAAAGAATTCAATGCAGCCATGTATCCTTGTTTTTACAGGCTTATTTTGAACAATAAAAGTTCTTATCGAAACCTGCATATTATTCAACGTGCTAATAGGTGAAAAATGAAGGCATTGTGCATCGTGCATGCCCTGTTAAAACAAGATAAGAGCAATGATGTTCAGCAGAAAGAAATGGAGAAAGAGAGAGAGAGAGACAGAGGAGGAAAGGGAGAAAGAGAAAGAATGAGAGACACTGCTACACTTTGCACGACACAGACCAATGAAAGACCAGTAGGAGGTCACTGGAGTTTCCCTATTTTACCATTTTCTGGGCTGTGGTGTAAATTTACTCCATTACAATTACGGCATAGCATTCGACAGAGAAGAGCCTAATGATGGACAGCTGCACCAGACAAGAGAATACATGCGGGTCAGCACCTAGTAATTATTATCAGTGCAATTATCATCACCATGACAGTACATTTTCCCATCAATAAATAGACGCCAGAGAAGATGATGATATTAGAGAACTGAAAGTAAAGAATAACTGTCGCGAAATGTTTATAATGAAATATCAGTCACCAAATGCTCCACACTAATTCTCTGCACCATGTGCGAGGTATAAAAATAAAAGTAAGTGCCATGTTAAAGTGTTGACTCCACACAGACTAACTGAGAAGGTGCAGAAGGTCAGTGTCTGCATCTCCTGCATAATAGGCATGCTTAAGGAGCACAGTGTACAATGCACAGCTCTAAGAATACACAAGGCATATCACTTGCACTGTTGTGAATGCAAAGCTATTGCTGGCAACCAGCGTGAGCTGGCCTGAGAAAGTGCTGGGCTAGATCAACCATAAGAGAGAGGGAGAGAGAAAAAAAAACCCAGTGGTCTTCATGTCTTCAACTGTGACTGACACTGTTATTTTTTCCATAACACGGATTTCAATTAAAGCATTGCGTGTCCCCTACCTCTGTTTGTTGACTGTGTGGAGGTGATAAATCGGTTGTCGGGATACATTACACCTTTGTTTTTTGGTTGAGTGATTGCAGATAAAATAGTGGCATTCATCCAGGGCCCTGCTGCACTGTCTAAACAAAACAAACAAAAGAAAAGATGGTGAGGATTAACAATCACAAATGACTAATCAAAATAGTCATCACCAAATTGAGAGCTAAATGGAGACGTATTTAGGGTCTGTGTGTGTGTGGCTAAGACATTTAGGTCTGGGGTGGATGGCCAGGGAGAGGTCAAGAGGTCAAAGGGCATGGCAACGGTGTGGAGAACAAAGACTCTTGAAGGAACAGGAAAGCTCCGGGGAGCCAGACGATAGCAATCTGACCTGGGCAGTTTTTTCCGCTGGCTTTACATGGAGTGCCAGGGAGAGAGGGAGAGGGGAGATGGAGGCAGCCAGACAAACAGGGACAATAGTCTGGACTCTAGGATGGAAGTAAGGGCATACCTTAGCTAAAGGCCACTGCTCCTGCTAGCTTTAACATTGCAACACTTCCCTCGTAAACAAAGCTGCTATGGCCAAGGGGCAGAATTCCCAGCTTGAAGCTCAACATTAACTGTCCTTCTTTGGGATACTTTGTAAGCTACATCTGTTTCATCGGTGAAGGTTTTAAAATCTAAGCGTAAAAAAAGAAAATCACTATGGGTAGTGCACAGACTGGTGCTGTGGCATTGTGTGCTTGCATGTGTGTGTACTGCACTTCAATTACTTTGATATACAATGCTGTACACTCTCATGTGCCTGTGTACAGTTCGTTGGCCAAAGAATTCAAAGTAGCCATGTATCCTTGTTTTTACAGGCTTATTTTGAGCAATAAAAGTTCTCATCAGTTTTTACTTTCACATCATTCTACATGCTGTGGATTGTATGCATGTATGTGTAAAGGTCTTTTATAAATATGTCCTATAAATGATTTTCACTTATTTTACATTGATCCAAAAGGTGTTCAGGAGCCTACACCCCACATCATCTGCTTGGGGCTGTATGTGGATTGTATCCACAACAATGAGAAGAGAAAACAAACAAAGAGAAAAAAGCGGAAGAGCCATCAGGTAACGTGACATAAGCAGTATCAGGCATCAGGCATAATAACATTTGCATGCTAATAATAACAACTGCCTGCTTCTCCAACATATTTACCAATAACATTGAATGTGTTCATGAAATTAATCATGAGTGAAGAAAACACAAGTCAGTACTGACTGATGAGTATCACAGTGCACTGTGGCATTTCACAGGTCAGAAAAAATAGGCCAGTTATTAACCATCTAATTCTTCTTGGCATAAAATACACAGGATGTGAAAACATTTAACAGAGCGTGCAGTTTGGTTCAAAAGCTAAAGAGCTAAAGCTTGTCCTTTTACCTTTTATTTTCAGGGAGGGATTTTTGTAAAAGCATAGTTTAATTTTTCAAATTGCACACAGAAGGACTAAATAGGCTCCAAGATCCATGCTTGATTTCAGTCTAATGCTGTCGAATAAGTTGTGGAAATTTATAAAATTTTGGGCCTAGCATCATGGATAAAACTGAATCACCTTCCTTGTAACAAGACACCCCTAATCCAAATATCACATTCATTTTAACCATTTCACTTGAGATTGGTTTCAAATTGTTTCATAGTAGAGTACAGTGCAGTGCAAATGTACAGGGTAGAGACAGTTATAAATAGTTGCAGATTAATTAGAAAGATACAGAAAATAATCTATTATAGAAAACTAGACATTAGATGTGCAGTAAGACAGGGCAAGAGAGAGGGCTTAATTAAAAGGACTGGCAGCCTTACAATGGTAACGGCAGCAGCAGGTGCACAGTGGTCGTGGTAAACGTGCACCATTTGCAGCCTCTGGAGTCAGCACCTGGTTTCCTGCAGGCAAGCGTGTGTAGGGCTCAGCCTTCGCAAATATGCTGCCTAGCCTGTGTGATTGAGGCGCTGGTTCCGCCTCAGATTGATAGTGGGTTCCTACCCAGGGAGCCCCAAACCACAGCGTTCCCCCACATCATATTCAGGACATCAAACACCAACTCCTGAACCCACTCACCCCCCCCCCTTCCCTCATTCCCCCATCCATAATAACAACTTTACACAAAAGTATCATGCTCATTGGCTCTATCTGAAACTTCTATTGTTAAGACAGAGGCTAAATCAGTCAGAAATCAAATCAAGAACCCAACACTGACATGCAGGATACCATCATTTCTTAGAGAAATAGTACTGAAAGAAATAATTTGTTTTTGAAGAATTTAAAAACAAAACAAAAACTAAAATAAACATACTTCTCTCATTATGAAGGACATTATGGAGTTCAGCGACACTGAACTCCAGCCTGGAGCGAGGAAGAGCACAGAAAGGCACCGCCCTCTTGTGACCATACGGGGTCATTACATCCACACAACCAAATGGTGGGCAAACCATGGGGCAAACCTGCTGCTGCCCATACAAATTATGTGGTGTTTATTTTTTAATGAACTTTTAAAAGGCAAAAATCTGAACTTGTCCTATCCTGTTTAAGAGTAGCTCAATGCCCTCCTCAATACTTTAAGGTGATTGGTGTGAGTGGGAGAGATTCTGAATGCTTTCTGCAAGTATTTGGTATGATAATATACTAAATAATGATTACATTGAAAGAATAGTTTTCGTATAATATGAGATGGAGGGTAAAAAATCTACAGGCACCTAAATAGGAAATAAAAAAAGTTATGATTAAATCCATCACCGAGTGATGTCCAGAAAATCTGATATAGACCAAATACTGAAGCGGCAGCTAACACTAAGTGAATGGGGCACAGTAATTAACTTCCAGTTTTATTTCCCTGTGCCTCAAACTTTTAGTGTTAGCTCCCAGCTCACTATTCGGTCTTCATTGTATCAAATTCTCTTGTTATTTTTCCTGTTAACAGGATTCACTCAAGTGACCTTGAACAACAGGTCAATGGATTGATTCACAACGGATTTCTTCTTTAACTAGGACACTTTGCCCCCATGCAGCTTTATCCTCTGACTAATGACAGTTGCTAACCACAATTAAATAGCGTACATTAATGCATTTCAGAAGAAAATAACAGACCCAATATTCTAACAAACAAACCAAAGAATTTTATTGTAGCAGGGAATATCAAAAACCTCCCACCATAGTTGACGGTCGCAAGTGTTCTCTTTAAAAACACTAATGAATAAAGCAAACATAGTCATCCGTACATTCCAAAAATAGACAATGTAAAACAAAACAAAAAACAAAATAAAATAAATCAAAACAAGACATGAAATTAGACTGTCCACATCACATCATGGGTAGGTGATCAGTTGGCTACACTCTGCAGTAGAGTAATGTTGTCTCCTTTCAGCATGATTCGTCCTGTTTAAGACAAGACCAATTAAGACATTGTGCATTTTTTCCGCAAAAACATTAAGGAGATAACAATAAACATCCTTTACAAATCTCAAAAAAGGTCCTACTAAATGCTTTGACAGATTCACATGCCAGAATATTTCTGAAAACTGCAGAGGAGGGGTTTAATAAGAGATTTCTTTGTAAAACTATTTATAAGTGAGGCTCATTGGCATCTTATGACTAAACTGCTACCTTATGACAAAATCATTGCATAACATTATTCAGACACATCCATTATTTTTGTCCCACCCATCTATGTCCCATCCCACCACACCATGTGTAATACGAGTTATCTCTTGAAGGTACGGCAGCCTATGTCGTTGACGTTGCAATAAATCGCAAATCTCTACACGGAAGTTGCAAAAACACAACATTACAATGTATTCAGGCATCATTAACGCGTCTACCGCCCCAGTGAAAACGAGTGTAGCCAGGTAAACATTTAGTTAATGTGTAACTGGTCCCAGTGAAACTAGTCTCACAATTTGCTAAACGTAACTTAATTTTAAAATCCTCATCATTTGGCAACGTCCCATCATTTGACAAACGACCCGTCTAGCGCAAACACGACAGCTAACGTCAATGAGTGTAGGCTATTTGTTGCTAATTTAAAACTTACCTTGTCATGAAGTCAAAACGCGACTTGTGCCCTACCTTAAAAGTACATTGCATCTGGGTACAATTAGGTAACTATTTCTAAGTTGAACTGCTTTTGAAAATCTAAACATGCCAGCTATTATCCCAAGCTTTCCATTCCCTCCCCTCTTGTGCACGCTTATACACGACACGCACGCAGACCCACTATAGCTTCCCAGTCGACCACAATAGTCACTATGAAAACAAATGCTCAATGGCATTTGAATTTAGCTTTGTGTCAGTGACTTATTTTTACTGCAGACATTTATCGGTTCCACAGGTATCGGCTCAGAAAAAAAACATATTGGTCGATCCCTATGCACTACTCTACTGCTACTCGACGGACCACCATTGTCCTATCTTACCCAAAACAAAAATCGTGGAGCTGGAACTACGATATTTATACAACAAACCATAATATTGAGTTCACATAATTTAATTGCTGGAAAGTAAATAAATTCTACTACAGCACTGCCTAATGTCTTAAACCAAATTCAATGTGGAACAGAACAGCCTACTTGACCAGCCTTTCAGAGAAATAAACTGCGTCTGCTGAATAGTAGCCTAAAAAGTAAAAGCATACCTCGGTCGAGTCAAAGTATGCCTGCAGAGTCAATTCTGAATTTGCTAGTGATATGTCTGGGGTTTCAACAGGCTACTGGTGTCAAAATTGAGGAAAACTGTGATCTTACCCAGAGGCTTCCTGTTCTTGGTCTTCATGTGTACTTCTTCTGCGTCATCCAAAACCAGATTCATGTATTCATCAAAGCCCTGAAAAATGCAGTATGCTTTAAATGAGCATGTTTGAGACTTAAACATCCAATACTCTCCATGTCTTTCACCCATTTAAAGGGGAAAACTGACGCAAATCAATATATAAAGCAAGTTCTTAACATCAAATAGACCCAGTATGGTAACAGAAATTCCTGGACTTACAATGATGCATCCTTCTATCCGCATGTTGACCTGTTCGTAGAGCCAGACTTGAATACGTGACCGCTAAAGAGAAAAATGGCATTATATAAATCTTCATTGTCAAAATACTCCAAGCAGCAAACGTAGAAAATATATTAAAACATCCGCAGGACACATCCACAGACACAGAAAAACAAAAACAGGAGCAAACAGCAGTCATCGGTTTTTTGACCAACTAAGGCTGTAAGGATTACACAAACACGAACATGTTAAATTATGTTAAAGGAGAAATCTGGTGTGATTCAATCCATGGCTCTGTTGTTTGGGGTCACCTAGTGCTGTCGGAAGGGAAAAATTACTGAATAGCAAGGTGACAGCCGGCGTGGACTGGATGAAACTGAAAGCGTCTTCACCCCATTCAGTTAATGTTAGCTGTTATTTCACTATTCGGTTTATGTTGCATCTTGTTATTGCTCCCACCAACAGCATTCTGTGATCTCGAACAACAGGGCTATGGATTGATTCACACCGGATTTCTCTTTTAAGAACCGTACAGCAAATTGTAAAATAAAACATTACTCAAACCATCTCAACCAATAAACCATCAGGTATTATCGTTTATTACCATTGTTATTGTTTTTATTATTATTGTAGTAGAACTAGTAATAATGGTCAATAGTAAACTTACATTTTGAAGATACCTGAAAATTAGATTCTGTGGAGCTGGTCAAGGAAAATGTCGTGACAAAATGGACTGAACATAGACTTTTCGCATTATTTCAAACTAAACCAGAGTAGCAAACAACACTAATCATGCTAACGTTAACTGACACACAGGCTAAAAAAATTAACGTTAGCTGCTAATACTTCATTACGGAACTTACTCGCTATTACTATAATTTGCAACACTTAAATAGTCACCATAACACCTTCCACTCTGAAATCACATATATGAATAAATTACAAACACACACAATGGTCAAAAACGATTTTGTTTTTTGAGCGCATGCAACCTCGCTAAATCAGTTACGTTAGCTTCAATGCAAGTTTGAATGAAAGAGAGGACTCCCGGTGAGTGCTGCCACATGAAAAGGATACAATAGGTTGGACCATAACCTTCTGGACCTTTTGTCCTTGTCCTCGGTATGCCATTTTGTTTGAAAAATGTCTCCGTTTACAAGCAGAAAAGGATTTTGTATTACTGTATTGCACTACAATTTGCGCGGCGACGAAATCTTCACGTTGCTTTCAGAAATGAAACGCTTCCGGGTTGGCAGGAAGAGAATTTGTTGCTATGTATCGTAGTGAAAATAGAGAACGCTAGTCACAGCGCCCCCTGCAGTCCTGAAGCTTTGTTTCTGTGGTACACCCCTGCTGCATCAAAACTTCACAGTAACTTCAGGACCTGAAGTTCATGCAGTCAACATCATCTCGTCTAACTAGTAACTACTATCAAATATTCAGATTAGAAAAACAGAATATTCCCTATGTGGCTATTTTGAGCAAGATCAGCATTTGAGATTTCTAGGATGTATATACTGGAGCAAGCAGTGCTAACTAGGTGTTAGCTATGTGTCTATGAGCCATCAATGTGACTGACCAAACTCAAATGTTCTCATAAAAGTTTTTTTTTTATTATTATTTACAGAGACGTATACAACAGGATTGAAAATGAGAACCAAAATAAGTGAACAGATGCAGTTAACTCATATCTGATATTAACAAATATGTGGCAACACATAAAATGAGAAAAAGCACAAAATACGGGTCGTCAGAGGTAACAGGCTTAATAGGTACTGTACCTGTTAAGCCACCATCAGACAGCTCAAGAGTAGTCCCTGAGAGGCAGTTGTCAAGCCATAATTTTGACTGAAAGAGTAGATACAACATGGTCCCGCAAAATTAGGTGTAAAAGAAAGAACAGATGCCGGTGATAAGCTAAAAAAAAAACACAAATAGCCATCTCAAGAGGGGGTTTGACCATAAACACAAAAATATCATGGACACATCAAATGTTCAGGAATTCTATGGCTTAGAGTATGAGGGGGTCCAACATACAGGTTTTACTGATCACATTTTCTCAGGCAAATAGACAGACAGCAGTGAGTTTTTCAATGAAAAAAAAGAAGAGAAAGAAAAAAAAGACATGAGGCGACAAATAACTTTATACATGATTTGAAACACAAAGAGCGCAAAGGAAAGATTCCTGGGAGGTGCTAACTTCTCGTTGTTGAGCCAGCCCTGTTCCATGTCTCTCTGACGCTTGATGTTTGCATACACAGTATACGGAATAAACCAACATGATTCTCCTCCTCCTGGGGAGTCTAGTTTAACACTCTCCCCCTCTGCCCAGCAAGTGAGACTGGGGGGAGGGGCTTGCTTCCTCTACAAAGCTGAGTCAACAACAGCTTAGCAATGAGCAAAACAAAAACTTCTTTTTGAGGAAAAGAAAAGCACTGGAAGTCTTAAAATTGACAGCACTAAAATATTAAAATTACATAGCAAATGGAAATCAAATTAAAACCATTTTTCAATTTAAAATGAAAATGACTTAGGATAAAAGATATCCTCTTTCTTTTTCCATTATTTTATGGCAGTAACAGTGAATAAGACGTGGGTGCAAGGACTTGTCAGGAGAATCTTGCTTCAGCTGCCAATCATCTCGGACAGTTCCAGCAGAATGTCATCCTCGCCCTTGTCAGGTTCAAGGTCGACTTCGTCGTCCATCTCAAACTCATTGATCAGTTCCTCAAAGTCGTCCACAGCAGAAGTGCTGGACGCAACTGAAGTGGAGGTGGTTCGAGGGGTGGTGGTGCTTCCCTTGCGCGTCCTAACCTGGCTGGGAGTCTTTGGCACAGAGGGGCTGGGGATAACAAAGCAGATGTCAAAACAAATTCTACATCCTTCTCCTAACACCATGCTCCTCACACTGCGTTCATTTACAACTAATCCAATATTAAGTCGCTACATTTTTCAGCCCCCTCCCAAAACAAATTTACCACCAACAAAATAGCCACTATAAAGCACTTAAAAGCCAGGGGCCATGTCATAAGACCCCAGAGGTAAAGACCGGATCCCTCACCTCTGAGGGACAGCCATGACATTCTCCACAGAGTTTGTTGTAGGAGTGGCTGGGCTCTGCTCAAACACAGGGACCGTCTGGGGCTCGTCATTCTGCTGCATGTAGCCTTCGATAGCAGAGCTGCTCACAACAGGCCCCTGGAGGGGACCCTGAGTGGACATCTGTGAACAGGAATCAGTGTACACCATTAATGGTCATGCACTCAGAGCCTAGAGTGAACTTCAGTGGAAATATTCCTGGAACTTAACTCTTATTAATTTATAGTAGAACTGTCATTGAGGGTTTTTTTCTTCTATATCTGCATACAGTATGTGTTATGAAAACGGCAATTGGAAAAAGGAAAGCTGGCATGTTTGATGAGGCAAGTAATGGCCCACTGATGCCGACACCTCACCTTAGAACGCTTGCAAAGCAGCTCTTGCAGCTCAGAGGCTTCTCCACCGGCAGTGGATGCTGCGCTCAGGGGTTTCACTGCGGCTACGGCAGAGCCCTGGCCAGCCGCTGCCTTTCTCTTCTGGTCTGGTCGCACGTGTGCAGACGGCTTGATGGAGGAAGACTTCACCACGGGCTTCACGTTCACTTTGGGCTTGACTGCAGGTAGGGGAATCACAGGGAAATGTTATGCTGGATAGGTCAAAGTGTTTTTTTGCAATCAGTATGATAGCCACTTCTATAACTGGGATGGTTGCGTTTCTGTCACTAATGTGTTGCTAATGTGTGTTGGCCAGTAACACAGTTTCACCCAATGTCATAACTACCAAGACTGTGATGAAGGTTAGCAACATCACTGGTGCTCAGCATGAAGCACACAAAACAAACAAAATAACAGTTTTACCCTACCTTTATTCTCAGGGGACTTCTTGAGTGGGCTGGTCTCCAGGGTAGTGTCTGGTTGAGCTATGCTTAAGACTGGAGCCTGAAGGACAGGTAAGGGAACTGGGGATGAGGATGGGGCCGAGCCTGCAGTTGTATCGGTGGTCTTTGGCTTTTTGGCCAAACTCTCTGGCGTGCCTGACTGAGCCTGTGCTTGCACTGTGCCTGAGATAGAGGTCTGTTGGACAGGCAAGGGTGCAGGGGCAGGGGCTGAAACAGAAGCTGCAGCCATCTTGGGCTTTTTCGCCAAACTCACTGGCTTCTCTGGTTGAGCCGTGCTCGAGACGGGTGTCTGCTGGACAGGCAACGGCGTGGGTGTCGAAGCAGGAGCAGCTGCAGCAGCGGTCCTTGGCTTTTTGTCCAAACTCGCCACAGGGTCTGCTTGGGTTGCTGCCAAGACCAGTGTCTGCTGGACAGGCAAGGTGGGGGCAGGGGCTGCAGCAGGATCTCCAGCTGCAGTTGTTCTCTGCCTTTTTGCCAACCTTACAGGCAGGTCTTTGGGACCCACGTTTGCAGCAACAGGGGGTTCGGTGGTGTGGGCGTCAGCGACTGCCACGGCAGGCTTTGCGGGGGCCACCTTGGGCTTAACAGTGATACACTGGCGAGCAGGGACAGAAGAGGGCTGGGTAGGTGTCAGCGTGGAGGTGGTGGCAATGACGGGCTGCTTCTGGGCAGCGGTGGAACCCGGCTCCTGCTGCTGCTTGCGCAGCTGCTTCTCCCGCATGATCTCCTCAAACGTCTTTACCTTCACGGCACCCGAGCCAGAGTCTGCATGCGACTTCTCAACAGAGGGAGCTCTTGCTTTCCCATTTGCCACCGCCTAAGGCACAGACAGACCATAAGTTATGGCTGACATATACTGATGCGTCAAGCCATATCCAACTGATACAGCCTGCAAGAAAAAACATCTTACCTCGCCACCATCTTTAGACTTCTCAGGCAGCTCAGCTGGTTTCTGGACTTTGACATCAGATGATGATGCTAAAAAGCAATCAAAGCAATCAATTAAGGATCAATCAGTTTTGTGTGTATAAGTTTCAAATATGACCACCAATGATTCAGAAACGGCCTAACACGAACTGCGGCTAAGAGGCTTACCAGGCGAGGGTGTTTTACTGATGCGCAGGATTCGCCGCTTGTTAGGGGGATCTCCTTCCTCAGAGCCAGACAAAGAGCTTGGATTTGAGGCAGCAGGAGGGCTCTGGGCCTGGGCTCCAAGCCTGGCCGCCTTCTCCCGCCGGATTTCCTCCAGGGTCTTCACCCGCACCTCGCCACTTGGCTGGGTGGGGGCAGGCGGCTTGTTGATTGGGGTGCTCACTGGGGCAGCCTCTGGGGTCTCTTTTGCCTGAGTGTCGCTTGTTTCGTCCACCACCCGCACCTTCCTCTTGAGCGACCCCTGCTGCTTCCTGGTGAGGAGCTTCTCGGCGGTGCTGGTGGCGGCCATCTTGGGTAGGTTGCTGGGGGAATCACCAGAGGCCTGGGCCTTGGCAGCCTTCTCCTGCCGTATCTCCTCCAGCGTCTTGATGCGAATCTCTCCGGAAGGAGCCGGCTGGCTGCGGGCAGCAGGGCTGGGAGTGCTGCCAGATTCAGCGGGCAAGCTCAGCCTCTCCCGCATTGACCTAGTGCCTGAGGGAAACGGAGCAACAAGCACAGCAAAACACATCAGCCGATCACTGAGAAACACTTGGGTGAGTGTGAAAGTGTTGGGTGAGTGTTGAAAGCACAAGAAGACTTCCCAGGTTAAGAGAGTAAAAGTCCTACCACATATTTCTTCCTAAAGCAGCTGATTCTATTAGCACAAACTCCAAGCCAGGTAAGTCAGCTAATTAGCCTAGCAGTATTATCTATTTGAAGTGCTCAGACACTCTGATCTGGAATCAAGACACCTTATGCCTAAAGAATTCTATGTATGGTGTGACCAATCTATGTTGTTGAGTCCATTCAACACTTTTCCTCAAACCATTAAGCTACTCACCCTGCTGAGACGGCTGGATGACGTCAAGGTCCTCGTCTGAGCTGCCCACCTTCCCACCCAAGCGCCGGGCCAGGCTTCGCTTCAGAGGTAGTTCCTCCTCCATGGGCGGACCTGTGAAAAACCAGCATTGAGGTCCCATCAGCACCACTGCAGACCTTCACCTGGAGCCCCACCACTCTACACACACTACTTCTGCCTAGTCCACCACAACAGCACTGCATATAGTAACCTTAAGCCTCAAGTGGTAATTTCTATCATCACTATTCTATCTACACCACTCACAGTGGGGGGAACACATGAATCTACTTACCATCATTAAGTGTTCTTTTCTCAAGACGATCCACGATTCGTAGCTTTCCTGCTTCTTCGGGGCCTGTTGGAATAAGGATTCCAGAAAGGCAAGTTATTTAAATGTAGGTCAAGTATAAGTCAAGTTATTTCAATGTAAGTGTGGACACCGTCTTACGGTTCTTGGAGGTGAAAAGTGCTGGGTGGCGGATGGAGCGCATGTTCTCCTTCTCACCAGTGCTGCCATTGTTGTGCTGGCCTGGTACTGTGAACCCTGCGGCCTCTGGAAGCACAATCACTTCTTTTGAGCAGGAGAGGTATGGGTGAAATAAAAAAGTGCAACCTTCTATGATGTAACAGTTTTCTATGCTGTAACAAAGCAAAAAAAAAAAAGAGACCACACAGTCTTTATTACCTGCTTTCTTCAGACTGGCCTTCAGGGCTTTACGCAGCCGGATTTCCTCCAGTGTCCGCACATTAAAGTTCAGAGAGTCATCTACATATACGAGACACACAAAAGCTATAACCAGTGGCAGGAGGCAATCACAGGAAGTCAGGCTGATGACTGCATAACATTTACTTCATCTTTACCTTTGGGGCCCATGATCAACTTCCTTGGGGAGGACATTTTGGACCTTTCCTCTCCTTCCTCCGAGAATTGATCTGCACATGCCGACAATGAGGGTTAATATAGCAAAATCGCGTTTAGTAGTACTACCAATACATATGCAAGAAAACCTACCGTCTTCATCCTCATCTTCATCATCAACAGGGTTAATGACCACTGGCGGATGGGTGGGGCTGGGCACGTTCTCCTGTGTGTCAGCCTTGATGACGCCGCGTAGCTGAGGGTTCGAGGGGTTGGGGGTTGGCTCCTCTGTTGTAGGCTCCTCCTCACCATCCTTCTTCGGAGCTGGAAAGCCTGCGGAAGCAGAGAGAAAATGTATCCATCCTTTTTACACATCACTATTGCCTGTATAGTGCTACTCATAACTGTGAGTGAAATTTCATTGCCTGTGAAATTTTGTGTGTTACAATTTCCATTGACTGTGAAATGTTCTTGTGTTTAATGGGCATAAATCTGAAGTCATGGTGTTCTTGACAGACCTTTATTAGCAGGAACAAAGATTCCGTCTATGAGGCGAGGTTTGTCATGGTAAAATGCACAGTGGGGTTTCTGGCATCCTGAGGGCTGGTTCTCCCAGTAGCATGGAATCTCCTTTCTGTTTTTCTGTTGGCAGCATTTCAAACAGAACCATCAAATGTTAGCCAAAAAACACACATGGTTTAAAAATGATTCACGAGAGCAATGTCAGTGCCTATTTTGTGAGAGCTCCCTCGCTGCTCACCTTGATCTCCATGTGACGGAACTTGCACACCTTGCGGAAGCAGCGGTTCTCCTGCCAGAGGCTGCACACCATCTCGCTGCCCATGGCGGCTTCGCAATGCCTGAATGGGCAGCTGTCACCCTACCAAAAAAAAAAAAAAAACCTCTGAAATTCCACAAGGTTTTAACTTCCCATAAATTAAAGGCGGCTTTTTTTTTTTTTTTAATCTGCAAGAGATTAGAAACTCACCTTGGTGCAGGTCGAGTAGTAGAAGAAGTAGCAGTCATCACCGTGGTTGGTCATGCTGAGACAGGTGACTCTGGATCTTCTCACTGGCTGTCTCCTTCAGGGCCCGAGCTCTCCCTGACAACACAAGAGCACATTTTGTCACAGACTTGCCTCAGCAGAGTCCCCGATGTCACCGTTGCTCTCTGCTGGCAGAAAACATTGGCTTACACACAAATGCCGGCGTAAATACAGACATCTCAACTGACAGGTCCCAGCATGCGGCAGGCTTAAAAAGGCATATTTGTGCTATGTTCACCTGGAGCGGTTGAGAAGAATCCCCCTGCTCTTCTTGTAAGTGCTGTGGTCCGAGGCAAGGCCGAAATCCTGAAGGAACACTTGATCCATGAGTAAAGATTGCAAGCACGGTGAGACAGATCCTACTGCTCCCGTTAGCCTGATCAACTACTACCGATCCACGGTGCAAGAGTCTTTTTTTTTTCTTTTTATTAATAGTGGGAAAACGAAGACAATATAAGGGTGATAAGAGGGATGATGGTAGATATTTAAAAATCAATCTTCTGGGCAGAGGTTTCCCCGAGGAAAATAAAACCAAGGGAGGGCATCAAAAATGTGCAATACTAAAGGGAGAAAAGATCTTGTGTCTTCTGATAACTGGCTTTTTGAAGAAAAAAATGTTGAGAGGGATGGGATTGAGGGTGGACCTTTCAAACAAATAATTAAGAGGAAACAGATGAAGGGTAAAAAAAAGTATATGAGGGCAAAATGCCGCATTCTTCGAGAAATCTCATCAAAAAAGGAACTTATTCCATATCCAAAAATCTTCAGAAATGAAGAAGCTTCTTTACCTAAATATAAGGAGAAAAGAAACACACTCCCCGACATACGACAAATTCAATGCAAATGTGGTCACTTTTGAGATGATCTGGGCATGAAAAGGGTTCTAGACACTGACATTGCAGTGCCAATACCCACAATAGTCTACCTGGGCTGTGGTGCCATTTGTACATAAAACAATGCATACACAATCATCTGCAATGCTTAAACTCCTAGACACCAAAATAACAATTACAGACTACTAGTCTACTCCTCAGGCAACCAATAAATAATCATCTCAAAAGTAGGACTAGATTTGCCTAGATTGTTCAGATTACCAAACTATCAGCACCGTGACTGTCTTAAATTGTGTAAATATCCTTGCAAATACTGGATTACTCTAGGTTACTGAATTAAGATACATGGCAGGGTGTTTCTGATTTAAGTGTTGGGATTTTCTATCATTGTCATCCGTCATCATGTCACTTTCAAAAAGCCAACTATTCCTTGTTAGGGTAGGCAATGGCATGAGGGACTTACTGAAAACACTGGATGACATATCAGTAGATTCAGAAAGTGTGGTTCTACACATTTTAGGGCAGCTAACCACGGACTGACAATAAGTATCACAATATATGATATCGGTACAGTATCGCGCCAGATCTTGTTTCCGATAGTTAACTAAAGCAATTTCACAGCACAGATAAGTAATAAGACTGTTTCTTTTACCAGAATTACTTGGAGAACGCGTTGTTCATCTTCAGTCCTTACTACTGAAACAAAAGGTTGGTCAACGTTAGCTAGCCTTATGCTCGCGTATTTTACTGCAATTACCTAATGCAGGCAATTCTATAAATATCGGTAACGTTAGCTTCTCACACGGGGTGGAAAATCACCTAACGTTAGCAAGCCTTTCGGCCTTAACGTTAGCTTCTTGCTAATGATGGTTCAAGTCGGCGTACCATGAAAATTATATTTACCTATTTCACAGAGCTATCTGACTGTCACTAAATGCGTGTCCACATGAAAGCTAACCTTGACGTCAAGATTAACAGCGGACTTTAAACCAAGCACCATTTATCAGTTAACGTTAGCTGTTTGGAAGGTGCAGAATACACAGGATAACGTTAGCGTTACAGAAGGCCTCCAGTCTGAGATAATTATCTTTCGCCTAAACAGTCAGGCCTAAATCGGTATTTTGCCGATAGCAAATTCACACTGGAAATGAACACATTGTTTATCAACTGGCTTTTGTTTGAACACTAAATATATTATAGTACTCGCTAGGGAAGTTGGCAAGTGACCATGCGCGCTAATAGCTACGTTAGCAAGCTACCTAGCATAACGAAGACGACCGTTAACGTTACACACAATCCTGACATTAGTTCGCATTAGCTCGCTCAGACAAACATTACTTAGACGGAATGACAGTATAAAATGTTTCAGTATATCGAGGTAATTACCCGTGAACTAAAAGGAAATATAAACTAACGTTATCCGTTCTTTAATTGTCGACGTCCGCTCCTCAGTCCTGTTCTTCAGCCTACTCGATGTCTTTCTGCAAGGAAGATGGCGACGGCTGTATAGTCCTCTGGCTACTGTAAACATACGTCTTTGCAAAGGACCTTTTGACTAACATTTAACTTCCGTGCGGAAAACTTACATGTAAATCGAAATCCTTCTCCTCCTGTTATTTTATATTAAATTATCGAGGAACGACGGACACATGGTTAACTCAAGTTGCCAAGTTCTATCTTAAAATTCTAGATTTCTAATTCTTTGACGTCATACTACAATCCTGTTGGGACAGGTAACGTCGGGGGGGGGGGGGGGGGTATTTTTTTTAAGTACTTTTCTCCTATGACCTCTCAGTTGATACATCGCATTAGAGTAGAAATAATTATTTTGATGTCTTGGATGTGTGAATAAAGTTATTCATCATATTGTTAACACATTTAATAAAATACAGCCCACATTCCAAAATAACCAAAACAACCCTTTTTATTTGCTTAGGATCCATAGCCAACAGAAAAGATATATTTTCTCTAAGGCATTTTGCTCACAAATTCAATAGCCTACTCTTTTGCAATGTTGTTGTTTCATTTCTTAGACCAATCACAGTAAGGCTTGGGAAATCTTGAGTCATTTCAGTTTCTAAATGAATCAGTAGGGCTGTGTAATTAGGACTTAATCAATCATGAAAACAGCATGACTGAACAATCAAATGATTATTAGGCATACAGGATGATGATGGAGGTTAACAGCCCCAGCTTCAGAAAATGAATTTCCTGCCAAACAAAATAAACAGATCAATCAATAGCCCTTTGTTCTAGGTCACAAAGTGCTGTGTGATGGAAAAAGAACCAAAAATTTGACACAAATAGCGAACCAGTAGTTAATTTTAACTGAAGTGAAGTGAAACTGAAAGTGAGTTGCTGTGCCCCATTCAGTTAGTTAGCTGCCATTTTGCTGTTCATTCTGTCAATTTTTCTTGTTCTTTTTCCTACCAATAGCACTCGTAACCTTGAACAACAGGGCAACAGTAGGTTAAGTAGGCATTGCTTGATTTCCTGGATCTTTAATGCAGTGAAAAATTATCTGTTTGCCCAGGCACTCAAGAGCAGTGATGAAATTCCCACCAATATGATGTTTATTTTTTGTGAGGGATTTACTTGTCCCGCAATGTTACGGCCTGCTTCATCGGGACACCATGCTAAATGTGTGACGCCATCAGAACACTGAAACATGGAGACTGGGTTGTTGGGTTCTAGATAGAATCCGTTGGGTTTGTCAATACAGAAGTGGTTTGAAGAGACTGCAACTGTCAGAGGTTCACATGTGACTTTCTGGGTTATTATGGCAGTTGAATAGGTGTGACCAAGGAGTGTGATGTTGTGGGGGGTTCTAGTTGTAAGTTGATTGCTGGTCAGATTTATTATAGTGAGTGTTGTCGCAGGGTCCTCAGTTGTAGATGGTAACTGCGCTCCTATGTCGGAAATGGATAGATAGATAGATAGATAGATAGATAGATAGATAGATAGATAGATAGATAGATATTTTATTATCTTGTAGGAAAATATGATATATTAGTAATCCATAATAGGCTAATTAAAATTTTATTTACATTTCATGTAGGTACCTTTTGTGTAAGATGATAGTTGAATCATATCAGTTAGAAGTACATTCACATACTATAAACAAAGTATTAGGCTAGTGAGCCTCAGTCCATTTTCACATCCTGGACCCAGGTTACTAATTAACTATACTGTGAATAGGTATATTGTGTGAATGTGTATGGCAAAGTTTTCGGACGTGTCATGATTCTGTTCCCGGAGACCTTGGCCACCCACTGGACTAAAGCTACATTGCACCTTCTTTGTTTGTTTGTATCTCCCATGTGCTTCTGTCCTGTCTGCCTGCCCTGCCCCTTTCTCCTCCCCTGCTCCACACCTGTTCCCCATGATCCTGTTCCCCGTAATGAGTATCAGCTGCCTCCTGTTTGTCTTAGTGCTCCTGCTCCCTATTTAAACCCTTGTTTGTTCCTTGTTCGCTGTCTGATCATCTGACCTTGTTCCCCGCCTATTGTAAGTCTGTCTCTAGTCTGCTCACCGACCTGTGAGTTCTGTTTCCCTTGTTTTTTACCTGCTCTCGTTTCTTGTGTCAGTCTAGTGGAAGTCTTTGGACTCTTTTTTGCCTTTTCTTGAACCTTTTGAAGAATCTTGGATTATTGTCTTGATACCTTTTGGATATTTTGAGTTTTCTCAGTTTTCCCAAACCCTGCCTTCGATACCTGTTTCTGGAAACCCCCTGTTGGATTACTTGCGCGTTTTGCTTTACCAAGATCTCCTGAACTTTCTCCTGCTACGTACTTTTTTTGTATAGTTTTTTGTCACTGTGAAATTACCAAGATCTCCTGAGCTTTCTCCCACTACGTACTGTTTTTGTATAGTTTTTGTCACTGAGAAATAAACCGTGCCGATCTGCATTTGGGTTTGTCTTGAGCTTTAGCGAATCTAACAGTATGATCAGACCAGCAATAAACCCAGCGGATCTTGAGCAGTTTTCGGTGAGGTATCGGGAGACCCAGTCTTATATTAAGCGGTCAGACGTTATGCTTCCCGACATCAAACGACCCTACCAAGTAACGAAGACCGTTTTCGACGTTGTGGCAACCGCTCAAGCGGCAGCAATGCCTACACCCGAGATGAAGCGGGTGCTCAATCGTTCCAAACACGGGCACGAGGCTGCTCGGGAGCTGCTCCACCTACGCCAGGGTTCCCGTTCTGTTTCGGACTTCGCCATGGACTTCCAGACCCTAGCTGTCTCATCTGGCTGGGGTAAGGAGGCATTGTTCGACACTTTTCTAAACGGTCTCTCGGAAGAATTGAAAGATGAGTTAATGGCCCATGATCTGCCTGAGACCTGCGAGGGATTGGTCAATCTGGCCATCCGAGTCGACACCAGGCTCCAGCAACGTCGACGTTTTAGTGCATCCGGAGCTGTGGGTGGAGGAATTCCCCGTCTCGCTACCTCCTCTTCGTCATCTTCCGCCATGGCAACCCCAGAGTCCATGCAGGTGGACCGGACTCGTCTGAGTGTGGAGGAGAGACGGCGAGGATTACAAGCTAGACCTCCAACCGCTTCTGTTTTTTCAGTTCCTCCGTTTTTTCCGAGCGTGGAGTTGAATTCTCCAGCGCCTTCCGTTATCTCCATGTCCGCTTCAGAACCTAGTCCCGGACCACAGAGCCCCTGGACGCCGAGTCCCGGACCACAGAGCCCCTGGACGCCGAGTCCCGGACCACAGAGCCCCTGGACGCCGAGTCCCGGACCACAGAGCCCCTGGACGCCGAGTCCCCGACCAGCGAGTCCCCGGGCGCCGAGTCCCCGACCAGCGAGTCCCCGGGCGCCGAGTCCCCGACCAGCGAGTCCCCGGGCGCCGAGTCCCCGACCAGCGAGTTCCTGGTCGTTTGGTTCCCGATCAGCGAGCCCCGGAGCGGCGACTCCCCGACCAGCGAGTTCCTGGTCGTTCAGTCCACGACCTGCGAGTTCCCGACCAGCGAGCCCCGGAGCGCCGAGTCCCCGACCAGCGAGTTCCTGGTCGTTTGGTTCCCGATCAGCGAGCCCCGGAGCGGCGACTCCCCGACCAGCGAGTTCCTGGTCGTTCAGTCCACGACCAGAGGGTTCCGGAGCGCAGAGTCCCCGGGCGCCGAGTCCCCTACCAGCAAGTTCCTGGGCCTCGAGCCTTCCGTCCAGTGATCCCCCGTCCAGTGATTCCCCGTCCAGTGAGTTCCCATCCAGTGAAACCCAGTCCGGCGAGTTCCAGTCCGGCGAGTTCCAGTCCGGCGATTCCCCGTCCGGCGATTCCCCGTCCGGCGATTCCCCGTCCGGTGAGCCCCAGTCCGGCGAGTTCCAGTCCGGCGAGTTCCAGTCCGGCGAGTTCCAGTCCGGCGAGTTCCAGTCCGGCGATTCCTCGTCCAGTGAATCCCTGTCCAGTGAGTTCCCATCCAGTGAAACCCAGTCCGGCGAGTTCCAGTCCGGCGAGTTCCAGTCCGGCGATTCCCCGTCTGGCGATTCCCCGTCCGGCGAATTCCCGTCCAGTGAGGCCCCATCCAGTGAGCCCCAGTCCGGCGAGTTCCAGTCCGGCGAGTTCCTCGTCCTGTGAATCCCTGTCCAGTGAGTTCCCACCCAGTGAGCCCCAGTACGGCGAGTCCCAGTCCGGCGCGTGCCTTCCAGTGTCTCCGGCCCGCGCGCGCCCTCCAGTGTCTCCGGCCCGCGCGCGCCCTCCAGTGTCTCCGGCCGCGCCTCTCCAGTGTCTCCCGCGCGCGCCTCCAGTGTCTCCGCCCGCGCGCCTCCAGTGTCTCCGGCCCGCCTCCAGTGTCTCCGCCCGCCGCCTCCAGTGTCTCCGGCCCGCCGCTCCAGTGTCTCCTGCCTGCGGCCGCCACCCAGAGTCTCCTGCCTGCGGCCGCCACCCAGAGTCTCCTGCCTGCGGCCGCCACCCAGAGTCTCCTGCCTGCGGCCGCCACCCAGAGTCTCCTGCCTGCGGCCGCCACCCAGAGCCTCCGTCCCGTGGGCATCCTCCAGAGCCTCCGGCCCGTGGGCATCCTCCAGAGCCTCCGGCCCGTGGGCATCCTCCAGAGCCTCCGTCCCGTGGGCATCCTCCAGAGCCTCCGACCCGTGGGCATCCTCCAGAGCCTCCGACCCGTGGGCATCCTCCAGAGTCTCCGACCCGTGGGCATCCTCCAGGGTCTCCGGCCCGTGGGCATCCTCCAGAGCCTCCGTCCCGTGGGCGTCCTCCGGGGTCTCCGTCCCGTGGGCATCCTTCTGAGTCTCCGTCCCGTGGGCACCCTTCTGGGTCTCCGTCCCGTGGGCACCCTTCTGGGTCTCCGACCCGTGGGCACCCTTCTGAGCCTCGGGAGGCCGGGCCCCTGGTCCAGGAGCCTTGGGATGCGGAGTCCCCAGCCAAGAAGACAGAGGTTTTTCAGAGTCCAGTGGGCTCAAGACCGGTGGAGGATACTGTTCTCGATACAATTCTGTTTCATGCATTAGAACAACCCCTTGGCCAGCATCTGCTCCTACCCTGCCCCCCATTAGTTGTGGACCCCGGGGGTCCTCCGGGGACAAGGCCAGGGTTTCAAACCACTTGGAGATTTAGTTCTCGCCTGCCAATCTGTTTTTGGTGTTTTTCTTGGGGACCTCAGGGGCTGTCCCTTGGGAGGGGGTTGGGTTCTGTCACCACTCTGTCCTGTCTGTTTTTGTCTCCTCTCGTTTCTATCTCTCTTGATCAGTGTATCAGTGAACCTGAGCTCTTCTCAGCTACCAGCAAGCATCCAGATCATGACTCCCGTGCCTGTTTTCTGTGTCTCAACCCAGCCTGTTCCTTGTTTCCTTGTCTGGTCTCCCGCCTTGTCTCTGTTTTGTTTCCTGTCTCCTGTAGGATTGTCTGCCTGTCCCCGAACCTGTGGCCTGTGACCTGTTCCCTGCACCGGTTTCCAGCCCGTTTCATGCCTCCCCGCCTGGTTCCCTGTCTGTTTCTGTTTGTCGCGGTCTCCGGAAAGATCGTCTGCCTGTTTCCGAACCTGGACTGCCGGTGACCTACGGCTCTGCTCCTCCGTCCCTGGTTCGACCCTTTGCCTGCCTACGACCTACGCTCTGCTCGCCTGTCCTGGATTCCGACCCGTGCTCCGGTTTCGACTTACGCTCTGCGCAACTCTCACCTGCTCTTCTGCTCCGGTTCCCGACTCACCGCCAACGCCCCGCCTCAGCCAAAGGGACGCCATGAGGCGTCCGTTAGAGGGGGAGTACTGTCATGATTCTGTTCCCGGAGACCTTGGCCACCCACTGGACTAAAGCTACATTGCACCTTCTTTGTTTGTTTGTATCTCCCATGTGCTTCTGTCCTGTCTGCCTGCCCTGCCCCTTTCTCCTCCCCTGCTCCACACCTGTTCCCCATGATCCTGTTCCCCGTAATGAGTATCAGCTGCCTCCTGTTTGTCTTAGTGCTCCTGCTCCCTATTTAAACCCTTGTTTGTTCCTTGTTCGCTGTCTGATCATCTGACCTTGTTCCCCGCCTATTGTAAGTCTGTCTCTAGTCTGCTCACCGACCTGTGAGTTCTGTTTCCCTTGTTTTTTACCTGCTCTCGTTTCTTGTGTCAGTCTAGTGGAAGTCTTTGGACTCTTTTTTGCCTTTTCTTGAACCTTTTGAAGAATCTTGGATTATTGTCTTGATACCTTTTGGATATTTTGAGTTTTCTCAGTTTTCCCAAACCCTGCCTTCGATACCTGTTTCTGGAAACCCCCTGTTGGATTACTTGCGCGTTTTGCTTTACCAAGATCTCCTGAACTTTCTCCTGCTACGTACTTTTTTTGTATAGTTTTTTTGTCACTGTGAAATTACCAAGATCTCCTGAGCTTTCTCCCACTACGTACTGTTTTTGTATAGTTTTTGTCACTGAGAAATAAACCGTGCCGATCTGCATTTGGGTTTGTCTTGAGCTTTAGCGAATCTAACAGGACGCTTACTATTAAGCCCGTAGCTACATCACATTCTGTATCCATGGCCTATGTGAATTCAATATGATTTATGTGAATTTTTTCGTTTTTCAAGTATCTCACCATTTTCTAGCTGAGTTTTCAGGTATCTTATTAAAGGTGAGCTCCCCTGCCCACAGAATTCTCCAGAAAAGTCATCCAAGTCAAGAGTCCAAACAACAGCTCCCCCAAGTTTATGTTCTGTTAGGTACTGCACCTATGAAAATAAAAGTTCCCTGATAACATACCAATACTATACCAAATCAATAACATACCAATTCTGTGTAGGAAGGTGAATTTGTAAATAGCCTACCTTATGATAATAACTAGTCTGGTTGTCAAAACCCACCCACCCACGTCCCTTCAGAGCAAATGGAACTTTCTGTTTATCAAGCCATTCTACTGTTGCACCCTGCAGAAAGGAACAAATCTGAAAAAAATATAGAGATAGATAGATATATAAAGCTTAGAATCTAATCTAATGCAAAATAATATACAGTAATTACATAAGAATTTGTTGTTGTAAACATGTACAACATGTTTTCATGTTTTGTACAACATGTTTACACCCTAGATCACCTCGTAGTGAGACCAGAGACCCATCTCTTGAGTATAAGGTCCAGCAGCAGCAAAGCTGGTAGGGGCTCCAAGCCCACCATCTGTGGAAGTGAGGAGAAATGAGCGTCCAAATGTCGGAAAACCCATTAGAAGCTTTTCCACAGGGGCACCCTGGTCCTTCCAGTATAACATTGCAGAGTTCTGGAGGCCAAAGTAAAGGACACATGAGAATCCCTGAGGTGTTGGTTGATTGCCGTCTGTCAAGCATTTGAAAAACATACTGTAGACTGTTGTTGTACTGAGGTACAACAAGTTATGAAAAATTCGCTAAAACGTTTTTCATTACAAAATATAATCCAACACTGTTTATGTTACTGCTCTCAGAGTATTTCTCGCTCTCATTCTTTGATAGTGGTCATTGTGGAAAAAATCTAATTTGAATCTCATGTAAGAATCCCATGTAAGTCCCATTGTGATTACCATGCCAATGTTACATTGCAAGATTATGGTATATATTAATTTTCTGTGCTACGCGTGCAACACTGTATACCTCAAGTGTTTGAAAGAAAAAAAAATTGGATACTCACTACATTATAATGCAGAGTCTCTCCTGTTTGATGCTCCCCACTATATAATGCACTGTGGTGATTAGTCAAACCCTCATGACTTCCATGAAAGTCAAATGTCATTACGCTGATGAAGTCCAAGTACCTAGAAGTAAATGCGCAGTGAATGTGTCATCAGTATGTGGTTGCCAAATGATGTGTGAACTGTTTGTTTGTGTGAAATGTTCGTCTGACTCACTGTGAGATCTGTGGGATGTCGTAGCTCAAGTAAATGACATTTCTTTTGGCAGCCACAGCGGCACTGAGCATCAATATCTGGGACCCACTGGCTTCGCTCTCAGCTACAAACGCCTCTACAAGCTCCTGGGCATGATAAGAAACGAACCATCAGATAAAGCTACTGTCATGTAGCCATAGGAAATGATTAAAGACAGTATGACGACAGCATACTTCAGCTCTACTCTAGGCTGACCACCACTTTTAAAGAGATGTCATCAAGATATATTTTCTGGAACATGAGTATGAGTCACAAAGCACACTGCTGATTTTAGCTGGTGCCATGATGCAGGGACATTAAGTACATTTTGCTTTGTTATAGACCAAATATTTGTCCACTCAAAATATGTCTGTGTCAAATGACATTGTTTGCACAACAAAATAGCACAAGATGTATTGTTGGACACCACTATGACAACAGCTGTCAAGCTGACACACATCACCCGGAATGTACATCTCCTATGATGCAAAAAAAAAAAAACAAAAACAAAAAAACAGTGCCAATGTAATCCAAAAGGCATAGGATACCAATTTAGGAGAATAGTATGTGCTTAGCTAAATTCTTTTTGCCTCACCTTGCATAGCAGTGTGAATCTCCTCCTGTCCTTTGGAGGGCTCTCTTGAGCTGCGGTGCCCTCCCATGCCAGGTCCAATCCATCAAAGCTGTACGTCCGTAGAAGTGTGATAGAGGACTGTATGAACTGCTGCCGTGTGGATGATGAAGACATCATTTGAGCAAATAGTCTAAAAATAATAATTGGCATGGAAGATGGATCAGTCTCCAAAAGTAAGAGCAAACTAGAGAGGACTGAATTGGGTTAAGAAATGATCTTTGATGTGAGCCTTACTGTCGAACATGTGAAAACACTCAACAAATATCACCTTTACCCCCAGTTGACCCACTACTAAAAGGAAACATGCTGTTCTTTTATCTGTGGCTATAACAGATTATTTACTTCTGACTTGAGGAGCGTGATAAGTTTCATATAAGTAAGAACTTCAGCAGTGAACACCAACGCTCTATGGGTGAAACCCTCTTTCTGTTATAATTCCCATAATGTATTTATTGTGTTTATTTCTCAAACAAAGACAAAAAGCAATACATATATTTAAATGCATGTTAGGTGCAACAGTAAAACAAGAGACTTACTTAGCTGAATCAGTGCCCCGTCCTTTTACAGACAACAAAGTCTTTAACTCTGGGTTCCTGCAGAGAGCAGCAAAAAAATCAGCCCAAATCTTCTCGCAAACATTCACACAAATCCTATAAATCCATATATTATACATTATTCTTGAAACTGACCGATTCTTCAAGGCATTGAAGGATTTATATAGTGCATCATCGTTCCAGTCAGAGGTCATCAGCTCATTGCCATAACTTATAATGGCAAATGCAAACATGAGATGTGTGCACAGATGGGGATCCACATTCTCTGGTAAAAACCTGGCAGGCCCATCTCTGTACTGGGACCAGTTTGTGAAGTAGCACACAAGTTTGGAAGTGGTGGCTGGATTGAGAATTTGTTTTTAACAACAGCAAACAGAAAACATTTATGCCCCGAGTGACATTATGTTCTTATCAAACATAATATGCAAACCATCAAAACTGCTCATAATCTTTAGTCACCTACAGGAAATAATCTGCAATCAGAAGCATATATGCAAAACACCATATTAACCAAAAAAGGAAAAGAGGTAACATTTTGTTGCTTACCAAGCTGTAAGAGGAGATTCAGACCTTGAATGATTTCAGAAATTACATATTATTACAAAACTCTTCAACTCTGTCAAACACATGTTCCATGTGTTTTTCACTATAAAGAGTAAAATTAAAATGCAAACATAATGCAATTCTGATATTACACAATGTGTATCAGACCTGTTAAACAAGCGATTCCCCAATTCATCTTGGTTGTGGCTGCATCTCCCTTGAGCTGCTCATTGGAAACTCCCTCTACATGTCTATGAAAAGACAGTTCTGCAGAACCAAAGCCAGCGTAGTGCAACACAAACAAGCTCTCACATTACATTTATTTGAGACCCATCCCAGGCAACACTATAGAATAAGGAAGGCCTTTTGCACAACCATTATAATGCATTATAATGTAAGGGATTGGTTTGATTTAATAAGTTGTGTTGAGGCACTGGTGAATTGAGTTGCCGACACACTGCCCTTTAAATAGTTCAGGACAGTAGCAGACACTAATGTAAACACAGTGTTGTGTATAGGAGATAAGTAATTGAAATGCAATTTAGAATGTTGTAATTGTATTTTTTCTTGTGGGAAATTAACCATATTTCATGAATGCTAGACTGAGAATAGGCTAGACTGAGAATAACTGAAGTATTGGTACATGACCTATTTTTACATAACCTTGAGCAGTCTTTCTGTCGAGATTGTGCTGCACAGATGAGCAGTGTAACCTAAAGCCAAGTCTCTCAGTGTCACTGTCAGAGTGCTGTCATTGAGTATCTGATATGTTGTGCAGAGGCCTGCTCTGTATTTTGAGGCTTAGTCACTCAAACCTTTGGAGGCCCTCAGGTAACTACCTTCACACAGGTAAAAACAGTGTGAAATATCAGTGGGGGAGTTTCAGGGGACAGTTGAAAGTAACTCATTTTTTTAATGTATTAGAAGCCCTTAGAGTTTATGTTTGAAGGATTTTTTGACATTTGGAGATGTTTCAGATGCTTCATTATTAAATTAGTTAATTAACAATGTCTAATAACTTTCATTAAAATGTCATTAACAAACCATTATTCTTAACATGTACTAATGCTGTACAACTCTCATTATTATTTATTTGTGAAGGGATATGTAAGGATCTCTGAAAAGACAGTGCAGATCGTGATTGGTGCTAGCGAGCATATAAGTATGTGTTGCTCGAGTTTCCTTTCTTCCTTTTTTTTTTCTTCGAAATTGGTAATTTTTCTTGTGAGCAGATTTGCATCTGAAATTTCCAGGTCCCTTGAAACTTGGTTGACATGTAGAACCAGTAGGCCCACAGTGTGTGGCAGTGACACCCACTGACACACAAATATAGCAATATTTTGGAGCAATTACCATCAGTAATTATTGGGACACCGAAACAATGGGTCACTCTAAACGCATTGGGCATTGAATTCCAGTGAGTTTGTATGTCCTAAGCTATTTTGGTTCCCAGAGACAGCTCCTCCCCTGTATTGGTGCCCCTGCAAAAACTGTAATGCTTTGGCCAACGAAAAGTTACTGGTACATCGGTCTCAAGGAGACATATCCAATGAGCCCTTACCTACCCTTGTGTAGTGTACCACCACCTACTGAGAAACAAAAATTTGTCAAATTGGTTGTTTTTCTTGGAAGCTAGTTTCAGACAAGCAAGACACCGACACATGGGGCTAATGAAACTTGGTGGGCATGTAGCTGTAATGTCCTGTCCTGTCCTGTTCCCCTGTACCCTTAGTTTGTATCCCTCTGTCCCCTCCTTGTGTTACTTCCTGTCTGCTCCTGTGTCACTTCCTGTCTTTGCTAACTTCCAGGTCCTGTGCTCCTTTGTTTATCCCTGCCATGTGTACCCAGTCTTGTTCCCTCATTATTAGTATTGTCAGTCCCTGCCATGTCTCAACCTGTTCCTTGTTCCCAACTTTGGCGCTGTGTATTTAAACCCTCTTTTTTCCTCAGTCTTTTGTTGATCGTTGTTCATGTTCAGATTAGGTGTGCATGCTGTAGTGTCTTGTTTTTAGTGGTTCTTGAGTTATCCTTGAATATATGTCTAAGTAAAGCCTCTTGTTTTCATGTTTGTCATGCGTTTGGGTCCTGAATTCATCAAAACATTCCAGCAGCCCTACTGTGCTGACATACATGGTTAACTCATGGGGGAAACCTGTAAGACTTCAGTTCAAAAGATGTGTCAAGAGCTTGAACATGGATGCATGGAACATGCAGAAATGTGCAGTGGTCATGTTATGTACCGCTAAACCGCTGTAACCTACATCTAGTTTTTAAGCAAACAATGTCACTATTTGGTCTATGTTGCACCAAATTCTTGTTCTCATACTCGGCAATGTGAAACAACAGGGCTATGGATTGATTAATTCCAGATCATGCTTTTAAGATCCCATTTACAATATTTAAATCCTACAATATTTCACAGTTGCACAATTAATCCAACAACAATAGAGTATTGGGCACAAACAAGACACTGCTCAAAGTTTCAAGTCCTTTCGATTTTTTACAACATGTGAATGTAAAGTCTTTTGAAATATGTGTAAGTGAGGTTAAGAACAGGTTTTTGTTTTTTTTACTTTTTAAGAATTTGGTGAATGAGAGCCATTGTGTTTATCCACTTGTATTTGCAAAGATATGTTTATTTTGGATTTAATATCAGTCCAGGTAAGAGTTGGAAAATCCATTAAATGTTTGAAGAACTCTTGTTACTTTTTTATTGTATTACTTCTCAAATACAGCTCTTACATGTACAGCCTTTAAAATACACCCGTCATGGACAGTTGATGGACAATTCATTTTGAGATATTGAGACCACTTTGAAACATTGAAACCACAAGCATAAACATGACAAACTCTTCATCTAGTTCCACATCAAAATGAACAGCAACAATAGATCTAAAATAAGATGTAATAATCTATATTTTAAATGAGATCCCATGTTTGGCCAAGTTTATTTTTTAATTGTCCATGTCCAGTGGCTTTCAAGGCCAGTTGCAGCACTTGCAGTTGTCATCGTAAACTGTGCCAGATGCACAGAACTTCTGATAGGTTTCCCCTTGATGGCAGTGGTAGAAGTAGGAGGGGTTGGTTGGATCAGGGTAGAAGCCATCAAATTTGCCATTGCAAAACCCAGTGCTGGGTTTATGTGTGGTGGTGGTGGTGGTTGTGGCAGTGGTGGTTTTTGTGGTAGCTCCAGGCTTGGCTGTGGTGGTGGATGGAGGAGCAGTATGCGCTGCATGATTGTGAAGAAATAAAAAAGTGTCACAGGAAGCAACTTCAGAAGGAGATGTTGTGGATTTTTGGAATGGCAAAGAAAGAAAATTCTTACTGATTCCCAAGAGTTGGTTCAGGTGCCACATAAGAGGATGTTTGCCCTGTCCACAGAACTCTCCATTGAAATCATCCAGATCCAGGGCCCAGACAAAGGCTCCACCAAAATTCTTGTCCTTCAGATAGGCAACCTATGAGGAGGAAAAATATGCAATCAGTTTCTACTAAACAGTAATGCAATGCAGTAATGTAAGTGCCTGTACATTTGGCAGCGAAAACTTACCTTGATGTCATAGCTCTCCTTTGTGTCATATCCAACCCATTCATTGCCTTTCACAGCATAGGGAACCTTCTGATCTTCAATCCAGTTGACAGAGGCACCACTTATGAAACCACAGATCTGGAAAAAAGGTGAAACATAACAAACCATTTCCCATGACTCCTATTCCTTATATGAAAAACACATGCATTTCAAGCCAAAGTCTTGTTGTTTGAGGTCACAGAATGCTGTCAGTAGGGAAAAGAGTGGTACAACACAGAGGAAATAACAGCAAACAGCTGCTAGAGAATGGGAGTGCATGTCGGAGGTACGGTAGCCTAAATAGAGGTGAGTGACTGCCTGCAACAACACTGGATATATACAATTCCTTTAGCACTACTGACTTAAACATATACAGTGTTTTCTTCCTAAGACTCCTATCTGTCTTGCACAGGGCTTACAAAGAGATGTACAGCCTCTTTTCTGGCATAAAACGCAATGTACTTTTGACAGGCTGAGTAGCACCGATTTTGTGTACTTGCAGTACACTATGTATTTATTTATTTATGTTTATTCATACATCTGGCTGACATTTGGCTGACTTACATTCATCAGTTACTTTAGGGCCAGTCTCCCATACAAAAACTTAGGGTTAAGGGCCTTGCTCAGTGCCACAATATTGGCAGCTGGGATTCTAACCCACAATGTCCAGGCTAGTTAGCTAGCCAGATTCCTAGCCAGATAGATAGCCACTATTCAACCACTGTCCTACACTAAGATCTCTAACAGTGAAATATAGGTTCAGACATGCAGGAGTTCCCATTTACCTCATAGTAAGACCAGAAGCCAGCCTCACGGGTGTATGTGCCAGCTGACGCTGCACCACTTGCAGGGGCGCCTTGGCTAGTGTCGGTGGAACTCAGACGGAAGGTGCGTCCGTATGTGGCAAAGCCCATTCTGAGTTTCTCCACAGGGGTGCCTTGGTCTCTCCAGTAGGTCATAGCAAAGTCCTGAGAGAGAGGCAAAGGGTGGAGACAGCAGAGATTTCAGATCTCAGAGCATTGATTAACCATTTATTGATAATTTATTATCGTTCCTGTTTATTTGTTGAGGTATGGTTAGGCTACAGAATGTCCCATATAGATGTAAGCATCACTTACAGTATTGAAATAGATCAATTCGTCCTTATCTTCTGAGCCACGATAGAGTGGGCTGTTGTGGCCTGTGTAAGTTGCCCAGGCACCATTGAAATCATAGGTCATGACATTGATGAAGTCCAGGGACCTAAAATTAAACATCATAAGTCAAATCTCAGGAATAAAAGACATTTTGAAGTACACTCCTTAGAAGCTGTGTGTCTTCTTCCTACATTGTCCACACTCCTGCTAAGTTTATTGCCTAGTGTGAACCGATTGAACCACAGAATCAGGTCTAGCTGGCTTCATGGAAAAAAATATTCAGATACATCCATTTCCTGAGAGTGTAAGAAAAAAAAGGTTGAGACTAACTTGGCAACTTCTGTGATTTCATAGCCAGCATCAATGGTGGCCTTTCCAGCAGCCACTGCAGCGCTTAGCAACAGTCGGGGTCGTCCAGTAGCCGCGCCTTCAGCTTTGTAAGCTTCCAGAAGCTCCTGTTAAAGTGTCATGGACAAGAGAACAGGCGGTTAGAGGCAGAGAGGAGACAAGCAATTGAGAAAAAAAGAGAGACAGAGAGTGAGCGTTAATAATAATAACAACAACAACAATAATAATAATAATAATAACAACAGTTATTACAGTTGTGACAGTTATTATTATTAATATTATTATTATTATTACTATCATTAACTCCCTGTAAACAATGCTATTCATAACAATACTGTTCATCATTTTTTTAGCAATATTGTACATTGAACAATGTCAATTAACAGTCATGCCAATTAAGCATATAGAATTTGAATGTGAGAGGTAGAGGGAGAGACAGAGAGACAGACAGACTAACAGACAGAGAGAGTGAGAGCACTCTGATACTATCTCACCTTGCATAGGAGTGTGAATCTCTGCTTGTCCTCTGGGGGGCTTCCTCGAGAGCCGGGGTATTCCCAGTCAAGATCCATGCCATCGAAGCCGTACTTCCTCAGGAAGGTGATGCTGGACTGGATGAACTTTTGACGATTGGCAGGGGTGGACACCATGATGGAGAACCTGAAAGAGATGATAGTCGCTTCATGTCATGAAAATGGCCACTTGAAGTAGAGAGGAGGACAAAAATTTTGCCACAGTGGCTTACTGTGATGAGCCAAAATTCCATCCTCCAACAGCCAGTAGAGTCTTGATGGATGGGTTGCTGCAGAGAAAAGAAGAAAATATTAATTAGATATTATGGGTGAGGTCATTTATTGCTTCACTAAATAACTAGTACTCAATGTTTCCACTTCTTTACCTGAAAGTTCTCTCACTTACATGGTTTTGAGGTTGTTGAAAGCTGCATAAAGTGTCTCATCATTCCACTCGTAGGTCACAAGCTCATTGGCATAGTTGATCATAGCAAAAGCATAGAACAGGTGGGTGCAAAGGTATGGGTCTATGTTAGCAGGCATGAACTTTGCGGTCCCTGGTCTGTACTGGGACCAGTTGGTGAAATAACAGCCCATGTCCACAGTAGCTCCTGTAGGCAAATGACAGTACTGTAAGTCCACTTGTAAGCCACCTGCAAGAACTAGGCTTGTTGTGTAAATGGTTTTGATCAAGGGACTACTTACCCAGGTGACAGAGCACCAGGCACAAACCTGTATGGATGGATATGAAATTGTTAAAGCAAGACAACAGAAGAATTGATATTTCTGGCCCTTGGTATCATCATGCAACACAAGATAACTGTAAGATGATACCCAGGCAGTGAGAATATAGCTACAATGGTCATGAACCTACTCGATCAACAGTGTCACATGGTACAATATTACACATTATGCAATATGACAAACACAAAATGGCAATATCAGACACCTTAGTTGATGTAATTAATGCCTTAGTTGATGTAATTAATGAGAATGTGTTTAAAGATGTTTTTTTTAAGGTGAAAGAACTAAACGCTGTTACTTCAAAAGAGTAAAGGATAGTCATTACTTATTTAAAAAATGGTTTAACAACTATACCTGCAATGAGGGTGAGTCTCATGATGACTGCTGCTTCTCTTTTCCTTTTGGATCTTTAATCTGTTTAAAAAGACAGGAGTAACTTTAATTGTAAAAGTATGGACAAGTGAACAGAAACCGCTACACTGCCCTCAAGATTTTAAAATAAAATGACTTCAATGCAACAGCAAATGTGAGATGTTAATTATATTAACATTAGGATGACAGTTTTAGATCAACAAGAAATCCTATTTGATTCTCACTGAAAATGCACAATAAGTAATCAGTCACAGGATTACTGTCCTTACCTTAGGCAGCAACTAACCAGTTGAGGAGCCAACGATCTTCTGACTGACTTTTATAAAGCGATGGGCCGAGAAGCTTTACCTCACTTAATCTCTTAACCTGATAAGCAATGATATGGAACATTTTATATTGAACCAGATGAAACAATGCTGATCAATGTATTATCCCCTTTTACAACCAGGACACAGATCTTCTGTTATCTTTCTGAATGCTAATTGATGCACTTGCGTGTGTCAACTGTTTCTTGTTACCTAGTTTCGCCCTGTGCATTTAGACTCCTTTCCCCTCCCTCAGTCCTTTGCCGATTGTTGTTCATGTTCAGGCTGGGTGTCCATGCTGTAGTGTCTTGTTCTTAGTGGTTCTTGAATTAGCCTTGTATATCTGTGTAAGTAAAGCATCTTGTCTCCAAGATTGTTGTGCGTTTGGGTCCTGCATTCATAAAAACATTGCAGTAGCCCTACTAGGTGTGTACCATGTATGCTATTTTGGTTTCCATCCTCACCCCTTGTGCTTGATTACACAAACCATTATGTTAAAGACGGCATTTAGAAACAAAGGAATTTGGACTTTTAAATTAGACTGTTATGTATGAACTGTATGTATGTGTGTTGAGATGTATATTTAAGTCATAGGAGCAGACCTATGAGACTTGTGGTTCAAAAGATGTGTCAAGAGCTTGAATATTGAATTTTCTTCAGGTGGAACATGCAGCAATGTGCAATAGTCATGTTATGTACTGCTAGGCGGTAACCTACATCTAGTTTGTAAACATACTTAAAGCAACCGCATTAGCAAAGACATGAACTATCAATTAATTAACAAAATAACTATCAATGAACTAACAATTTATTTTGCGATATTGAAACCACTTTGAAATATTGAGACCACAAGCATAAACATGACAAACTCTACTTTCTAGTCCAGTAGCTTTCAAGGCCAGTTGCTGCACTTGCAGTTGTCATCATAAACTGTGCCAGATGCACAGAACTTCTGATAGGTTTCCCCTTGATGGCAGTGGTAGAAGTAGGAGGGGTTGGTTGGATCAGGGTAGAAGCCATCAGATTTGCCGTTGCAAAACCCAGTGCTGGGTTTATGTGTGGTGGTGGTGGTAGTTGTGGCGGTGGTGATTTTTGTGGTAGCTCCAGGACTGGCTGTGGTGCTGGTAGAGGTGTTTGTGCTAGCTCCAGGCTTGGGTATGGTGCTGGTAGTGGTGTTTGTGCTGGCTCCAGGCTTGGGTATGTTGCTGGTAGTGGTGTTTGTGCTAGCTCCAGGCTTGGGTGTGGTCGTGGGTGGAGGGGGTGCATGCACTGCATGATTGTGAAAGAAAAAAAGTATCAAAGAAGCAATTTCAGAAGGAGATGTTGTGGATTTTTGGATTGGCGAAGAAAGAAAATTCTTACTGATTCCCAAGAGCTGGTTCAGGTGCCACATAAGAGCATGTTTGCCCTGTCCATAGAACTCTCCACTAAAGTCATCCAGATCCAGGGCCCAGACAAAGGCTCCACCAAAATTCTTGTCCTTCAGATAGGCAACCAATGAGGAGGAAAATTATGCAATCAGTTTTATCTACTAAAAAGTAATTCAATGCAGTAATATAAGTGCCTGTACATTTGGCAGCAATAACTTACCTTGGTGTCATAGCTCTCCTTTGTGCCAAATCCAACCCATTCATTACCTTTCACAGCATAGGGAACCTTCTGATCTTCAATCCAGTTGGAAGAGGCGCCACTAAGGAAACCAAGCCCCACCTCACTTAACCTCTTAAGCTGATAAGCAATGATATGGAACATTTTATATGGAACCAGATGAAATAACAGGGAAGAGCTCTGAAGTGTTAATCAATGTATTGTTCTTTTATACAGGATGCAGATCTTCTGCTGTCTTGCTGAATGCTAATTGACATACTTGTCGTGTGCCAACTGGTCCTTGTTACCTAATTTCGCCCTGTGTATTTAAACGCTCTTGTTTCCTCAGTCCTTTGTCGATGTTCATGTTCAGGTTAGGTGTGCATGCTGTAGTATCTTGTTCTTAGTGGTTCGTGAGTTATCACTGTGTATCTGTGTAAGAAAAGCCTCTTGTCTAAAAGATTGTTGTGTGTTTGTGTCCTGCATTCATCAAAACTTTACAGTGGTTAAGAAGGAATTCAGGAATAAAGGAATTTAGACTGTTAAAATGTGTTAACTGTATGTATGTGTGTTGACATGTATGTTTAACTCACAGGGGCAAACCTGTAAGACTTGCGGTTCAAAAGATGTGTCATGAGCATGCATATTAATTTTTCTTTGGATGGAACATGCAGCAATGTGCGGTGGTCATGTTATGCCTCGCTACATGTAGTTTGTAAACATACTGTAAACAATCACATTAGCAAATACATTAACTGTCTTTCATAAACATTTGCATATTTTGGAATTGTGATTAAGTAATGATTTGTAATTAATACTGGTTTGGTAATGGCTTATTAATGAAAGCTATTACAAAGTATTACCAATTAGTATAAACGTCTATAGAGCCCTGAGGAGATACCGTATTGTGGACAGCTTATCTGTTTGAGAGAGCATTGAGAGAAACCAAAAGATCTGGTAAGACTTAATGTTAATACAGATAAGTGGGTGAGTGAAGAGGATGTTGTGCTCTATTGAGAGATGAGGCTGTGCTACAGTTGGCTTTTAGTTTTTTATTTCAGCTATGTAGACTAGTTTTATGTAATTATATTTTTTAAAATTCACCAATATATTTGCAAGAATTTTCCTAAATTTCTTGAAAATTAAGGAAAAATCCAGAGTCAATCAGCCTATTTCTCTGTTATTTGAGGCTGCCCAGTGCTTTCATTAGGTATAAGAATGACAGCATTTCTACAACGTAGATCAAATTTGTGAACTGGAAGATAACACTAAGAGATGATGGCATAAGTAAATGAAACTTTCTTGCCATCATCAGTTAACGTTGGCAGACATTTCACTATTTCGTCTATGTTGCACCAAATTGTCGTTCTTGTACTTGGCAATGTGAAACAACAGGGCTATGGATTAATTAACTCCAGATAATCCCTTTAAGATCCCATTGAAAATATTTAAATCCTACAATATTTCACAGTTGCACAATTTATGAAAATCCAACAATAGAGTATTGGGCACAAACAAGGCTCTGTTCAAGGTTTCAAGTGCTTTTGAATGTGCATAGATTTTTTTATAACAGATGCCAGATAAGAAAACATTGGTGAATGTAAAGTCTTCTTGAAATATATGTAAGTGAGTTTTTTTTACTTAAGAATTGGTGAATGAGAGCCATTGTGTTTATCCACTTGTATTTGCAAAGATATGTTTATTTTGGATTTAATATCAGTCCAGGTAAGAGTTGGAAAATCTTTCTGACACCATGAAATGTTTGAAGGACACTTGTTACTTTTTATTGTATTAGTTCTTTAATACAGCTCTTACATCTACAGCTTTTAAAATACACCCGTGATGGACAATTTATGGACAATTCATTTTGAGATATTGAGACCACTTTGAAACATTGAGACCACAAGCATAAACATGACAAACTCTACATCTAGTTTCATATCAACATTAACAGCACCAACAGATCTATAATAAGATATAACAATATATGTTTTATATGAGATCCCAAGTCTGGCCAAGTTTATTTTTTAATTGTCCATGTCCAGTGGCTTTCAAGGCCAGTTGCAGCACTTGCAGTTGTCATCGTAAACTGTGCCAGATGCACAGAACTTCTGATAGGTTTCCCCTTGATGGCAGTGGTAGAAGTAGGAGGCGTTGGTTGGATCAGGGTAGAAGCCATCAAATTTGCCGTTGCAAAACCCAGTGCTGGGTTTATGTGTGGTGGTGGTGGTGGTTGTGGCAGTGGTGGTTTTTGTGGTAGCTCCAGGCTTAGCTGTGGTGGTGGATGGAGGAGGAATATGCGCTGCGTAATTGTGAAGAAATAAAAAAGTGTCAAAGGAAGAACTTCAGAAGAATATGTTGTGGATTTTTGGAATGGCAAAGAAAGAAAATTCTTACTGATTCCTAAGAGTTGGTTCAGGTGCCACATAAGAGGATGTTTGCCCTGTCCACAGAACTCTCCATTGAAATCATCCAGATCCAGGGCCCAGACAAAGGCTCCACCAAAATTCTTGTCCTTCAGATAGGCAACCTATGAGGAGGAAAAATATGCAATCAGTTTTATCTACTAAACAGTAATGCAATGCAGTAATGTAAGTGCCTGTACATTTGGCAGCGAAAACTTACCTTGATGTCATAGCTCGCCTTTGTGTCATATCCAACCCATTCATTGCCTTTCACAGCATAGGGAACCTTCTGATCTTCAATCCAGTTGACAGAGGCACCACTTATGAAACCACAGATCTGGAAAAAGGTGAAACATAACAAACCATTTCCCATGACTGCTATTCATTATATGAAAAACACTGGTGCATTTCAAGCCAAAGCCCTGTTGTTTGAGGTCACAGAATGCTGTCAGTAAGGAGGAGTGGTACAACACAGAGGAAATAACAGCAAACAGTTGCTAGAGAATAGGAGTGCATGTCGGAGGTACGGTAGCCTAAATAGAGGTAAGTGACTGCCTGCAACAACACTGGATTTATACAATTATTTTAGCACTACTGACTTAAACATATACAGCCTCTTTTCTGGCATAAAATGCAATGTCATTTTGACAGGCTCATTAGCTCTGATTTTGTATACTGGCAGTACACTATTTATTTATTTGTGTTTATTCACACAATTGGCTGATGTTTGTATCCAAAGTGACTTACATTCATCAGTTACTTTAGGGCCAGTCTCCCGTAGAACAACTTAGGGTTAAATGCCTTGCTCAGCGCCACAATATTGGCAGCTGGGATTCCAACCCACAATGTCCATGCTACTTAGCTAGCCAGATTCCTTAACCACTATTCAACCACTGTCCTACTCTAAGATCTCTAACAGTGAAATATAGGTTCAGACATGGCAGAGTTTACCTCATAGTAAGACCAGAAGCCAGCCTCACGGGTGTATGTGCCAGCTGACGCTGCACCACTTGCAGGGGCGCCTAGGCTAGTGTCGGTGGAACTCAGACGGAAGGTGCGTCCGTATGTGGCAAAGCCCATTCTGAGTTTCTCCACAGGGGTGCCTTTGTCTCTCCAGTAGGTCATAGCAAAGTCCTGAGAGAGAGGCAAAGGGTGGAGACAGCAGAGATTTCAAATCTCAGAGCATTGATTAACCATTTATTGATCATTTATTATCGTTCCTGTTTATTTGTTGAGGTATGGTTAGGCTACAGAATGGGCCATATAGATGTAAGCATCACTTACAGTATTGAAATAGATCAATTCGTCCTTATCTTCTGAGCCACGATAGAGTGGGCTGTTGTGGCCTGTGTAAGTTGCCCAGGCACCATTGAAATCATAGGTCATGACATTGATGAAGTCCAGGGACCTAAAATTAAACATCATAAGTCAAATCTCAGGAATAAAAGACATTTTGAAGTACACTCCTTAGAAGCTGTGTGTCTTCTTCCTACATTGTCCACACTGCTGCTAAGTTTATTGCCTAGTGTGAACAGATTGAACCACAGAATCAGGTCTAGCTGGCTTCATGGAAAAAAAATATTCAGATACATCCATTTCCTGAGAGTGTAAGAAAAAAAAGGTTGAGACTAACTTGGCAACTTCTGCGATTTCATAGCCAGCATCAATGGTGGCCTTTCCAGCAGCCACTGCAGCGCTTAGCAACAGTCGGGGTCGTCCAGTAGCCGTGCCTTCAGCTTTGTAAGCTTCCAGAAGCTCCTGTTAAAGTGTCATGGACAAGAGAACAGGAGGTTAAAGGCAGAGAGGAGACAGGCAATTGAGAGAAATAGAGAGAGAATGTTAATAACGATAATAATAACAATAACAGTTATTATTATTAATATTATTATTATTACTATCCTGTATATTAACACCCTGTAAACAATGCTATGAGTGAGGGAGGGAGAGTGAGAGACAGAGAGACAGACAGACTAACAGACAGAGAGAGTGAGAGCACTCTGATACTATCTCACCTTGCATAAGAGTGTGAATCTCTGCTTGTCCTCTGGGGGGCTTCCTCGAGAGCCGGGGTATTCCCAGTCAATATCCATGCCATCAAAGCCGTACTTCCTCAGGAAGGTGATGCTGGACTGGATGAACTTTTGTCGATTGGCAGGGGTGGACACCATGATGGAGAACCTGAAAGAGATGTCGCTTCATGTCATGAAAATGGCCTCTTGAAGTAGAGAGGACAAAAATGGCCTCTTGAAGTAGAGAGGACAAAAAGAGTGACTTACTGTGATGAGCCAAAATTCCATCCTCCAACAGCCAGTAGAGTCTTGATGGATGGGTTGCTGCAGAGAAAAGAAGAAAATATTAATTAGATATTATGGGTGAGGTCATTTATTGCTTCACTAAATAACTAGTACTCAATGTTTCCACTCCTTTACCTGAAAGTGCTCTCACTTACATGGTTTTGAGGTTGTTGAAAGCTGCATAAAGTGTCTCATCATTCCACTCGTAGGTCACAAGCTCATTGGCATAGTTGATCATAGCAAAAGCATAGAACAGGTGGGTGCAAAGATATGGGTCTACGTTAGCAGGCATGAACTTTGCGGTCCCTGGTCTGTACTGGGACCAGTTGGTGAAATAACAGCCCATGTCCACAGTAGCTCCTGTAGGCAAATGACAGTACTGTAAGTCCACTTGCAAGCCACCTGCAAGAACTAGGCTTGTTGTGTAAATGGTTTTGATCAAGGGACTACTTACCCAGGTGACAGAGCACCAGGCACAAACCTGTATGGATGGATATGGAATTGTTAAAGCAAAACAACAGAAGAATTGATATTTCTGGCCCTTGGTATCATCATGCAACACAAGATAACTGTAAGATGATACCCATGCAGTGAGAATATAGCTACAATGGTCATGAACCTACTCGATCAACAGTGTCACATGGTACAATATTACACATTATGCAATATGACAAACACAAAATGGCAATATCAGACACCATTCTGCCTTAGTTGATGTAATTAATGAGAATGTGTTTAAAGATGTTTTTTTAAAGTGAAAGAACTAAACGCTGTTACTTTAAAAGAGTAAAGGATAGTCATTACTTATTTAAAAAATGGTTTAACAACTATACCTGCAATGAGGGTGAGTCTCATGATGACTGCTGCTTCTCTTTTCCTTGTGGATCTTTAATCTGTTTAAAAAGACAGGAGTAACTTTAATTGTAAAAGTATGGACAAGTGAACAGAAACTGCTACGCTGCCTTAAAGATTTTAAAATAAAATGACTTCAATGCAACAGCAAATGTGAGATGTCAATTATATTAAAATTAGGATTACAGTTTTAGATCAACAAGAAATCCTTTTTGATACCCACTGAAAATGCATAACAAGTAATCAGTCACAGGATTACTATCCTTACCTTGGGCAGTACCGGTTGGGAGCCAACAATCTTCTGACTGATCCGACTTTTTATAAGGTCATGGGCCAAGTAGCTCCACCTCACTCAACCTCTAAACCTGATAAGCAATGGCATTGAACATTTTATATGGAGCCAGATGAAATAGTGTTGATCAATGCATTATCCTCTTTTACTGCCAGGACACAGATCTTCTGTTATCTTTCTGAATGCTAATTGATGCAGTATTTGCAATAAAGCTAAAATGAATTAACAATTTTTGAGATAAGGGACAAAAATGCCTTTTAAAGCCTTCAAAAAATGAATAGATACATGTATCTATTTAAATTTTGAGAATACACTTAACATCTTATACTTAATTTATCTTTTATACTGCACTTTATTACACTATTGCACTTTGAACTTAAAATAGTGCAGTTTTTATGTTAGCAATATGCACTCTTTGTTCATTGTATTGTAGCTTGAATGTTATCCTCTTTTGTAAGTCGCTTTGGATAAAAGCGTCTGCTAAATGTATAAATGTAATGTAAATGTATAAATGAATGAATGAATTAATAGATACATGTATAGATGTCAGAGGATCCATAGTGGTGTGGTTGAGTTATTGTATGTTTTTTCTCTTATATTCTTTTTTTTGTTGTGTGCACTTTGTTTCTTTATTTGTGTTACTTTGCCTGTTAAATTTACCTTGCGGTGTGTACTTAGTTTGTTTTATTTGCCTAAACTATTTGATTGCCACTTGGATTGGCTCGTTGGGCAGAGCCGCCCTCCACCTGCTTCTAAGCTAATCAGCATTAATTGACTGGCTGACTGATCACAGGTGTGGCTGATTGGAAGTGAGTTCATGAGACACTGGACACGGGCATTTGCGTGTTGCTCCCTGTTTGGCTTGGAGGCCGTGTATGCTGCTTTCTCTTTTCCCTGCATTTCGCTGTTTGAACCTGGAGTTACTGTGACTGTGCTTGGTTCTGTGCTTCAACTTGTCTGCAGTTGTCTATCGGCACACTGGTTGTCTGGGGCTTGCTCGCTTAGTTTGTCTCTTCACCTACACCACAGACGTCTGCCTGATTGTTCCTGGCAATAGAGTTCCTGCCCTCCACAGTTGGTGTTTTTCAACAGGACTGGGAGCTAGTGGTTATTGGTGGTTCCTCTGGTGTGTTGTGTGCGTGTTGTGAGAGTGTGTGTGGAAGCTGCAGGTGTACTTACAAGGGGATATCGGACTGGGAAGCTGCTGAGTGTGGCGGGACTGTTGACTGGCCTGTTGGACTGGGATTTTCATGGACTTCCTAAGTGTGTGCAGGGTATTCGTTTGGTATTAATATTTTTACATTTATTGGATTTTTAACCACTTCTTTTCACTGTTTTACATTGAAACCTCCTGATGAGGACAGGATAAATTGCATGCACTTTCAGTGTGCAGTGGCAGTATTTTAACAAATAAAGCTGAAATGATTTTGAATACATTAAGTTAATGTCATGAGTATACACAGAACCCCAGGACAACACTTTTGGTATGCTTTTGGTGTCCTTTTTCAGTCCCTTGAATTTTGACAGAAATTGCCATTTTTAAATGGAGAACATGTTTTGTCCCTTATCTCATTGTGACTATTCTGTTATAAATTAGTGTAAGGCATTATTTTCAGGTAGAAGAATCTTTTAGTTGACACTGAGAAATATGCAATGCAATTGCAACATGTACACAAATCATCTGGCAACCATAAACAGCCTATTAAAGGAGAAATCCGGTGTGATATGGACCAAAAGTATATTGAAACATGATAAACAGTTAGAATGTTCATGGAGATGCATGTTTTTCATCACCCCATGCCTTTTTAGTATATGTTTGCAAAAGGCTTATAATAGTGGTGTTTTGGGCATCATGCTAGATGAAATAATCACTATTTTTACATTTACATTTACATTTATGCATTAAGCAGACGCTTTTATTCAAAGCGACTTGAATGATAACATTCAAGCTACAACACAATGAAAGAAACTAACAAAGAGTGCATATTGCTAACATAAAAACTGCACTATTTTAAGTTGAAAGTGCACTAGTGTAATAAAAAGTGCAGTATGAAAGAGAAATTAAGTATAAGATGTTAAGTGTGTTCTCAAAATTTAAGCCAGGAGATACTCTTGGAAGAGCTGGGTCTTCAAGAGCTTCTTGAAGGTGGAGAGGGTATCAGTTGATCTGGTAGCACTTGGAAGGTCATTCCACCAGCATTGAACCAAACGTGAGAAAAGTCTGGATTGACCTGCGCAAGGTGTTGGCCGTGATAGATAACGTTCCTTAGAGGAACGAAGTGGGCGGCGGGTGACATAGGGCTTTAGGAGAGTATTCAGGTAGGTGGGAGCAGAGCCATCAATCACCCTGTAGGCCACCATTAGTGCCTTGAATTTGATGTGAGCAGCCAAGGGTAGGCAGTGGAGTTCAATGAACAGAGGTGACGTGTTGTTTTTGGCTGGTTAAAAATCAGATGTGCAGCTGCATTCTGGATCATCTGTAGCGGTCTCACTGGCTGGAAGGCTGGAAGGAGGGCATTGCAGTAGTCAAGCACTGGCATGTTTGTACAGATTATTAAATAGACTTTTTTAAAAGTTAGAACCTTGTAGGGGGACTTGATTGCTAGGATACGGATACACTGGCAAGGTCATCTAGCCCTCCTGTTGTGTTCCAGTGAAATGACTTTGAATGACTTTGTTAATACAGGCTATCTGAACACGACACAAGAACAGAGCAAGTGTGTTTGTGTTCATTTACATAAACATATACACACCCCTCACTCCCTATTTGTGCTTCCAGTGACAACCCATTTCCGATAAAATCTCTCCCTCACTGAATTACCCACAATTAGACACAATTAGTACACTAAAGTTTTAAATTTGTAATCAAATTCAAAAGAGCATAAGTTGATACAGAGGCATTATAATCAATGATATATGTATTATCTCAAGTTAAAAATGCTCTGGTCATTTGTGACCGGAACACCAAAGTTGTAGACATGAAACAAACATAACAGGAGTGTTTTTGAGTGTAGCACTAACGTGTAGCACTAACGAGTGTAGCACTATAAGTATAGAGGATAGAGGCTTATTGAAAAAAAAAAGATTAAGACGTGTTTTTTTTTGGACACTTTCAGGTGCTTTATCTGAGTGTCTAAATTAAAGCAAAAAAAAGAGAAAAAACAGAAAAAAATAACCTACTGAACTGAAATAGTTGAAAATGATACTTGAGAACGAGTTGAACTTTTTGAATCACACATTTCTGACTGAATTTGTCCTCCAAGTGTTGATGATACATGGAGTGGATTTCTAAACATTATTCATATAACAGAAAAAATAAATGTCATAACCGTCTGTTTTCTCTGAATCATTTTGTCATTTAGCAGCAGGGAGGACTCGCAAGTAAGAATTTAAGTCTGAAAAACATTCATTTGTCATTTGGGTCACCTTGAGTTTTGATGCACTTTTAGACAAAGTCAAATGTTGATGGCTGTATATAAATAGCAATAATAAAATGAAATGATTGATTGTTAAAAGCTTCTACAGACCACTTTACTCCACGTACCATATACCATGTAATTTAATAAGATTGTGATAAATAATAACCAATATAGCCACAGTAAGGGCTTTAAAAATACTGATAGTAAAGTTATAAATGAAAGATCTTACAGAGTGAAAAAAAAAAACATTTAAAGTTAATAGAGTCTACTGTACACTGAAATATAAACATCAATTGGTCTAAGCAACTTGCAACTCAATGGTCACTCGCAGTGGGTTTACAATTTATTCAGACCAATCAAGTCATCTGCATTTTCAACCAGAGCGATACAGATAAATTGAAAGATGATAAGAAAAAAGATGATAATATTGTCTGGCACAGACGGGACAGGAACAAACTCTTAAACAAGGGATGTTTATTTCAAACAGAAAAACTAAACACAACGAAAGTCCACATCCGCTGCAAATAGCGGAGGAAACGGAATTAACTATAACACTCAGAAGATTTGCGGGAGACGGAGAAAGGCACGACAGACACGGAGGGAATGACGAGGCCAGACTTCAGGGGATCCAGGGAAGACGCTTAAATGGAGTGGAGACCAGGTGACACCAATTAGTATTCAGGTAAATGTGATCGTGCACGAGGAAGTGAATGCAAAGAGGGATTGTGAGTCTGTGAGGTAGAGTGAGGGGGCGTGGTCGTGGCCAGATCTGATGCAGACCTGACATCAACCCCCCCTTCAGGGGCCGCTCCTGGGCCACGACGGCCAGGGCGCCAGATACGCCGCCTGGGACGACCCCGACCTCGGGGAGCGGGACGGTCCGGATGTTCTGCGTGGAACGCCGTGAGCAGGTTGGGATCCAGGATGTCCTCCCTTGGGACCCACAAGCGTTCCTCTTGACCGTACCCCTCCCAATCTACGGCCCCTCCGGCGCCTGGAATCGAGAATGGCATCGACCGAATAGGCTGGGTCGTCGTCCAACAGGAGCGGCAGTGGCAGGTCCGGTCATGCATCAGATGCTGGGGGAGAAGGAGAAACACAATAAGGTGCATGATAAGGTTTAAGTAGGGAAACGTGGAAGGTGGGGTGAATACGGTAGTGAGAGGGCAGACGTAACTTAAACGTGACGGGTTGACCTGCTGCGTGATCTCGAATGGTCCGATGAACCGGGGGCTGAGCTTCTTAGAGGGCAGGCGGATGTCCCGAGTGGAGAGCCAGACCCTCTGGCCCACCACGTAGGGAGGTGTGGGTCTTCTCCGGGCATCCGTGTGGTGTTGGAAGTGACAAACTGCCCTTTGAAGCTGATGATGTGCGGTGTCCCAGACCCTCCCGCTCTCTCGGTACCAATCCTCCACATTGACCACGTTGGTTGGCTCAGAATGCCAAGGGATGAGGGGTGGCTGGTAGCCGAGCGTGCATTGGAATGGTGTGAGTCCGGTCCATTCTTAGACCCCAGCCTGTAAGACAAAACAAAGTCAAACCGAGTAAAAAATAGTGCCCACCGGGCCCAACGGGGATTTAGCCTCTTGGTTTCCCGGAGGTAGGCCAGGTTTTTATGGTCGGTGAGGACTCGAAAGGGGTGCTGGGCTCCCACTAACCAGTGGCGCCATTCCTGCAGGGAAAGTTTCACGGCGAGCAACTCACGATTTCCGATGTCGTAATTCCGCTCCACCGGAGAGAGAACTTGCAGGAGAAGAAGGCGCATGGATGGAGTCTGGCAGGGGACCCGCTTTCCTGGGATAGAACCATCCCAGCCCCTGTAGTGGAGGCATCCACTTCCACAACGAAGGGATCTGGGAGCGTGAGGAGAGGGGCTGAGGAGAAGGAGGCTTTGAGGTTCCGGAGGGCATGCTCGGTTTCAGGTGGCCACTGGAGGGACTTCGGTTTCGACCGGAGCAGGTCAGTGAGCGGGGAGACGAGTAGGTTGTAGTTGCGAATGAACCTGCGGTAAAAGTTAGCGAAGCCTAATAGTCTCTGTAATTCCTTGACTGACGTGGGCTTTGGCCAGTTGAGCACGGCGTCGACCTTCCCCTGGTCCATTTTGACACCCTGGGTGGAAATGTGATACCCAAGGAATTGCACCTTGTCCAAGTGGAATGTGCACTTCTCTGCCTTGAGGTACAGGTGATGCTCATGCAGCTTACGGTGTACCTGAGCCACATGACGGCGACGCCTCGTCCCGGGAGTAGATCAGGATGTCATCGATGTACACCAAGACAAAGCGATGGAGATACTGCCGCAGCTTCGTGAACATCACCGCATCACAAAGCTGCTCCAGGGCGGCCGGGATCAGGGGAAGAGGATGGCAAAACTTCACCGTGATTTTGTTAAGCGCCCGGTAGTTGATACAGGGTCGGAGTCCACTGTCCTTCTTTGCCACGAAGAAGTGGCATGGGAATAAACTATACCAATTGGGGAGTCTAGATTTGCGGGGCTTACGGCACAGGGGTTCGCGGGAGACGGAGAAAGTCCAGGGAGGGAATGACGAGGCCAGACATCAGGGGATCAGGGGAAGACGCTTAAATGGAGTGGGGACAAGGTGATACCAATTAGTATTCAGGTAAATGTAATCGTGCACGAGGAAGTGAATGCGAACAGGGAGAGGGATTGTGAGTCTGTGAGGTAGAGTGAGGGGGCGTGGTCGTGGCGAGATCTGATGCAGACCTGACAAATATACTGTTAAAAATGGCTCATGCACTGATCACAGTGGGGCTACATGCCCACCATGGGACCCAGTATTTTCCTTGTTTGCTCCTAGTAGAAATGACTATCAAGAGTATTAAAAAAAAAGAAATTCATATTGAAATTTAAACATAAAAATGGATAATAAAAAAAAACAATATATAATTACCAACAGCCATGTCACAGTTTTTGGCATAAGGTCTAAAACAAAGGTTAAAATAAATGAAGCCATAAAGTTCACAATTTAAGTGTATTCAGCAAACTGATGAACTTTGAAATACAGGATATGACTAAAAACATGTTCTGGGATGAAAAAAATACCATCGGTGGACTGTTGGAGAGTTATATGTAATATATGTAGCTTGTTGGAACAAAGGAAAACAAAAATCACACCTTCATAAGTCACCTCTATGGTAATTATTCAAAAGGCATATCAGAAAAAAATATGCTTCTTGTCATTTAATTATAGGCTGGTATAGGGTTGGTAAATGCCATCGGGACCATACCTTAGGGCATGTTCTATAGTCTGATGGAATGAAAAGCACTCATGGTTTGCTGGACATATAGGACAAAAGGTTAACTACCTCATGCTTATAGGTGTGGTCCTGGGATCCTCAGGGTAAATAAAGCTCACAAGCTCTCTGAAATACCTGACCATCAAAATCATGTCTGTCTCTGCCAAAACACTAAAAGTTGTCCGGATCATCTGACTGCAGGTCAACATAAATTCAGGTCAACAAACATTAGCAATGGCAACAAACGGGTAACTAAAACACACAATAAAACCAAAACTGTTATCTCAGTCCTATGATCTTAATTGCATAGATGAACCAGGGATGAACTTTAGAGGAGAATACACAAGATAGGACCTAGGAATATGGATGGGGCATGGTCTCAAATCATTCTATGTCATGTCAAAGGAGATATGCATTGTGAGTTTAAGATAAATTGCCAATAGATATTTTTGCCTTTACCTTAAATGAATTTTACCAGAGGGGGCAATAATTGAGGGCACTGTATGAGAATGAGTATGACTCGTAATGAGAACACCACTTTTCCATGTGTTTTTGTTTTTCTGGGTAGGCCAGTCATTTGTTTGGACATCAGGGCCTAATTGTCATGACAACAAATGAGCACCAGATAGACGATCAGTTATGTCATTCAGATATCTAGCAGCTGTTCTCATTATAATAAACCATTTGTCAGTTTTTGACAAGTAGGCTTCAGCTTTATCAGTTTGGCTTATCGTGCCATGTTCCCCTCGCACTGTGCCAAGAATATTACCAGTTGATTTTTATCCATTTTGGGCTTTATCGTCTAGGCCATAAAGAGATTGCAAAAACATTAATGATAGAAGTTCTGGCATGCCACTGCACTCTCTGAGGGACACATAGCAATAATCCATCTGTAGATAAAGCTCCTCTCAGCAAAGACTTTTCTTATCTTGTAGGGTTATGTATTCATTTGTCCTACAGAATACTGTACCTTTTGTTTCAATTTGAAAATCTTGTCAATTGAAACAGAAAGTTTTGAAAGTCAGAAAGTTGCAGATTGTGTTTTCCCAGGAAAACATCCATCTTAAAGGCCTTCTACACTTCAGCTGATAAGATTGTTCTAACAAGTAGCATCATCACTTGGTATGGGAACTCCATAGTCTGCAGAGAGTAGTACATTCAGCTGAACGCATCAGAATTCAGCTCCCTGCCCTGTAAGACATCTATTACAGAAGAAAACTTCTAAGGGCCCAAAAGACTCTGAAGGACCCTTCTCATCCACTAAAATCAAGAAGATGCCTATGTAGTCACAAGGCCAGAACTAAGAGACCCAGGAGAAGCTTCTATCCTCAGGCCATCCAAACTATAAACACACAGTGTACTGACTTTGCACACATTCACTCCTCAACACTCACACACACTTACCAACAACTTTGCACACACACACATACAAACACACCCACGCGCTCACCTGACTTGCGGCACTTACACATCCCCCACTACTTCATGGACTTGTCTTACATCTCTCCACACATAACATTTCTCTACACCACCCATCAACCTAAAATTGCCCTTCCTTTCTGCCCCCCACCTAATCATACATACAGCACAATACTCCCCCCACATACAGACCACTGCGATCACCAGCAGGTGCTCCCCACCACAAACATACAGCACACTGCTCCTTGTTAATGTGTGGGAGCCAAGAAAGCCACATAACTCTTGCCCTTTGTCAACACGGGATAGAATCCTTGGATATGGTGCTTGACAACGAGATACAGAACTAACGACCATAGCAACCTAATGCACCAGTCTATCCTGGTAAGTTCTGATTGAGATGGCGGAAAGAATTAGTTAAGTTTTAGTCAAACAATCCTGGTTTAGCTATCAAAACAGGTTATTTGCCACATAGCGCAGATGTGGCAACAGTGGTATAGGCAGGATAATGAACTCCACAGCGTTCGTTTATGTAAGGGATAATGGCCGACGAGGTGACCAGTTTGATGGACATAATGGTGAGGTGGAGGCGAAGGTGGAGGTGGAGGTTGTCTCCGCTGTCACTGTTTCCATCGAACTGGTAACCCCCAAGGCCGTTATCTCGCTTATCTCCCTTTAGTATTTTAGATATAATTTGATCTATAACTTTCTTTATATTCAGCAATCATGTGCATGAACTACAGAAAATAACCTATTATAGGTACTGTTAAGGGGGGGAGGATCAGTTACAGTGTTTACAGTAAAAGTTCCTGTTTTAACAACTGATATATTGTCTTTGCGCTATTATCAATAAAATATTTGACCTGCATGTTTTGAAAATAATCACATTTTGTTTTTAACTGAATTTTTTTTGTTGCCAATGCTGTAAGGCCTCCCTATAGCACCCCTGTCAATATGCCTAGTGATACAAAACAAAAAAGATCTGTCATTTTGGATTCTCTGTATCAAATTGTCAGATTTTTTGTAGATCATCATAACACTGTATTCAGTGGCTGTTGACCTTTGAGTGTGTGCTGAGAATGTGCTTTTATTTTCAGAATTAAAAAACAAACAAACAGACAGCAGTTTATATTTAGTTTCTCTACTTTACAGTTAGCTTCAGTTAGCACTTCACAATATATTCAATCATCCCATTTGCTAAGAATGTTGACATAGAGTTTGTACGTTGTTTATACGCCACCAGAGCTGAACTGTATTTTCTAAGGCCAGTTACAGCACTTGCAGGAATCAACAAACACCAGACCAGGCTGACAGTGGTGCACATAGGTGTTTCCCTGGAAACACTGGAAGTAAGTGGTGCTGTCAGCGGGGTTAGTGTAAAGACCATTGGGCCGGCCGACACAGAAGCTGGCAATGGGGTCCGGTGTGGTAGTGGGGGCCTTAGTAGTGGTAGGTTTGGGTGGGAAACCTGGAGGAACAACACAGACATCTCTTGAGAGAAAGCACTAGCAAAAATTACGGGCAATAGGTCATAGGACAGTGTCTCAAACACTTGTAGTTTTTGGTGAACAGTTGACTTATTTACCCAGTGAGGTACGTAGGTGGTTGACCAGAGGGTATGCGCCATCAGCACAGAAAGAGCCTCCAAAGTCATCAAGGTCAAGTGTCCACACAGATGCCCCACCCAGGTTCTTCTTTGTCAGCCACTGGGCCTAGGATGGTAAAAGCAGGACACAGTACAAATTATTTTATTCTATCATCACCTGTTTGGTATATTCAGTTGTGCCGAAGGCAGACAGACTGGCTCATTCTTTGGCTGTGTACCTTTGCAGAATAGCTCTCTTTGTTGTCATAGCCCACCCAGGAGCCACCTTGGGTTGCATAAGGAACCTTCTGCTCTGTGATCCAGTTGACTATGGCACTGGATGTGAAGGAGCAAACCTGTGTGAAGAAATAGGAGGATGACTGCAGTGCACTGAGAGTGCTGGAAGCCACTACACTGTGTGTGTGTGTGTGTTTTTCATAGGACACTTGTGGAATGTAGATAGGGGCAGAGGTGTAGTGGGGATATTTTTTGTTGTTGTCGGGGAAAGTAGGTGGATGCTGCACACTCCTAAAAGATTCAGAGATGGTGCATCGCACTGCCAACTTGCTCAACTTGCTCCTCTGGTCGGGGATCGAACTGGTAACCTTTCAGATACAAGCCTGAAGCCCTAACCAGTAGCTTGAAGCTCCAAAAAGAAGTCCAGTTGCATTTTACTGAACATCTTGACCACAGCTAATAGTATAAATTAATGTATGATCATTTCTTTCTGCGTGCACACACTTCTACCTTGAATGGCACAGGCAAGAATATGAAACTACTTTCACCCTTGGGTATACAATATAATTTAATAAATGAATGCCTAATAATGAAAAAGTGAGAAATAGCCCACATAAATGATCTGTTCCAAGAAGTGGGAAACTCTGTACACCCGCTTTCAATGCCCACCACCTTTGGACAGGGGAATGCCTCACCTCATAGTAAGACCAGAAGCCTGCATCGCGGGTGTAAGGGCCGGGGTCAGCCGCACCGTCCGAGGGAGCACCTAGGCCTTTGGCTGTGGAGGTGAGATGGAAGGTGCGGCCGTATGTGGGGAAGCCCAAGAGCAGCTTGTCGGCATCGGCCCCCTTAGCCAGCCAGTAGTCCACAGTAGATTCCTAATGGAAGAAAACAAATGGAAAATCAGAACACTGATCTCATGTAGGTCTGGTGTTGTTTTGGAGGTGAAAGACTGCAGCTGTTTAAATGGACAGGCCAAAAAGAGCTCTAAGAGCCGTTGTCTCCTAGAGGTTGTCACTCCAATGATTAAATGGCTCATTACAGGGTGAATGAAGGCTCTCTCACAAGCCTGTAGATTCTGCGGTTACTACGCTTGCAGTATCTGAAACACCTAGTCGAGGAAACAAAACTGAAAGTAAATGAAATTGTATTTATTACCGGTTTGTCAGACAACATAACGCACTAAAATGATCATCAGTGATCACTGGTGAGAATGTACAATGTTGTTGCTATTTTTTTCAAGAAATTGGCTGTAGGGGGAGCTCCGGAGTTAAAAAAAAAAAAAAGAAAAAATGCCTTTAATAAAAAATGTTTACTTCCATCCATAATTAACAATAAAATAATCAAATTTAACGCCTCTGTGTGTAAGAATTCTTTCCATCTGAGGTGGTATACCGCACTCTGGGCACAAGGGCCCTCATTTACGAAATATCGTACAACAGAAAACTGTGCATGCGCTCATTCCCAGACAAAACGTGGTATTTATCAATCTGAACGTGTGCTAGAATGAGAGGTAGGCTATACCCTCAAATTCTTGTCAAGTCAGGACATGGTGTACAGACGATTTCAAGTTAGGGGACCATAGCACGGTGCAGCATTCCTGTCAGAGAATTATGAAGTTATGAGATATAGTCATGAAATTGGCGATAGTCTATATTGGACAAAACTACCCCAGTGTATTTACTGCATTTCCTAAATGTAGCCCGTTATTATCAATAGTCCTTTATGCATCCAGGATTGCAGACAGATCATATCTTTTTTTTTTTTTTTTTTTAAGCGCAACAGTGCATGCCAGGGACAAATGACTGTGATTTTGCAGTGAAATCATTTTACACTAGGGCAATTCATACGCTCTGTGGAAATTAAATTTTATATCCCCCCACTTCCATGCCTTTCTTTGAAGTTGTTCACGTTCATTTGCCAAGGTGTGTCAGGGTTTCCCTTGGCAGTATAAGAATACAGCCCAATATCAGGTAGGCTACAAGACAGTAAAAATAGTATTGTATTTTCTTCATAGATTTCATACAACCATTTCATTTGAGGGCATGCAAAAACAAAAGTTAATTACCCCCATCTCTCCCTATAAAAAGGCAGGGAGGGCAGTGCAGGATATTGTGAAGCTCAATCTAGGTCATCCTATGTGTTAACAACATTTATTACTTCCCTGACCTACTATTGTAATCATGTTAAGATGTTGTCTTACAATGTTGTGGTGAAGATGGGATCCTTGGTCGAGAGCTGAGGCATAGAGGGGGCTGTTGTGTCCAGTCCTTGTCTCCCAGGCGCCATGATAGTCATAGGTCATGAGGGTAATGAAATCTACTTGGCTGGAGGATAGAAACATCAGATTTAGACTTTTATGAATGGCTACCAGCCTCTCCTCTCGGTATAGAATTATACAAGCAGTGCCTAACATTCATGCATTCACACATAAAATTATACTATATATAAAATTATCATACCGTGACACCTCAGGAACCTCATAAGCAGTATCAATTGTGGTCCTCAGAGCTCCGACTTTGACAGAGAGCAGGAGGGGGGGTTTCTTGTTGTCAACAGCCTCTTGACTGATGGCCTGTCGCAGCTCCTGTACATGGGCAAAGAGCAAAAAAGAAAATAAACAGTCACTGGTTAAGAGCTGTGGAGAAGAGTGATGCTGAAATATCTGATTTGTTTGTCTGGCTCAGGTCCTCTTGAACAAACTCCCTGAGTCCTGTCTTCTGTACTCACTCACCTTGAGCAAAACACTGAACCTCAACTTGTCGTCCAGTGGGCTGCCATTTTGTCCAGGGAACTCCCAGGCCAAATCCAGGCCATCAAAGTTGTGAATTCGCAGGAATCTCAAGGCTGATTGGATGAATGTGTTGCGACCCTCTGGTGTGAATACCATGGCCACAAACCTGCAATGAACAGGACAATAAGACTACTGCAAAATACCTGCTATGCTTTGCTTTACACTGTTTTACTTGCAGCTTGATAATAGCAGGTTTAGTTTTTTCCCCTTGTGTATTGAACATTGTGTAGTTCAGCAAATCTCATTCAGCAGAGTTTTTTTTTCCTTTTTTCAACTTACGGACTGACTCCATTGGTCAGGCCTCCAACAGACAGGAGAGTTTTCAAGTTGGGATTGCTAAAAAAATACAACAAGCAAATTATTAGGATGTATAATACTTGTAATGCATGTGAATGCATGCGTTATGTCATGCATGTTGTTTGCATATATATATATATATATATATATATACATATATATGTGTGTGTGTGTGTGCATTACGCTTAATGTTGCAATGAATGGACAGAAAAGACCTCCACTTACGTCAGCTTCACGTTGTACAACTGTTTGTACATGTCTTCATCGTTCCATTCCACCATGGCCAGTTTGTTATCAGGGCTGATGGTGGCCAGAGTGTAGACCACATGGGTGCACAGGAAAGGGTCCACATTAGCCGGAGTGAAGCTGCCCACGCTAGGCCTGTACTGGGACCAGTTGGTGAAGTAGCATACCAGCTTGGTGGAGCTCACTGGAAGAAAGGAGGCAGTCAGGTCAATAAACATTTGTGTTAAGTTGTGATAAAAAAATAGGATTATGTGTGCATATGTATATAATTATGTATGCTTCATATAGATTATAGATATCAGACACCTACCCATTTGCAGGGTGAGCAGCACACCCAAAGCTGAGGAAAGACAGAAAAAGAGAGAGAGAGAGAGAGGGAAGCATTAAAATGATAGCATGTATTGAAACATTGTTACAAATGGATGAAATACTGACTATTATGCTGGCTATATGTCAAGAAAATCTAGAACCCACCTGTCAGAATAACAAGTCGTCCCATTGTCCAGCTTCTGTGAAGAGAAGTTATATTTAACATATTACATGGTATAGAGAAAGAAATGATTCTTCACCTCATTGTTAACCCAGTCTGTTGAACAGTGTCAAAAATACAGAATAATGCAAACTGATAAAGAAACAGTGAATGGGCTAAAGAAAAACAGCAGTTTACCTGTTTCACTGCTTGTACTGACAAACCAGTGAGGACCCAATGAGACGTATTTATAATGAGTACCAAAGTACACTGATAAGTCTGACAGGTACCAGGAAATGCTTTACTGGAAACATACAAGAATATTGGCAGGAATGAAATCTACTTGGATTGGGGATGGTGGTAGTGGGAGGGGGGCAGTTTGGGATGATGGACTGACATGAATGAATCTTCAATTTGTCATATTTATATCTTTAATTTTTTTAACAAATGTCTGATTTTATTGCATAGTTCTGTTTCAGTTTCTGGGGGTCATTCTATTTAATGCCATGGATTAGAGATTAATACATTTCTATTGTACCTTTGTGACAAAGAACATTGTCTGTGCAAGTGCAAAATTGAGTCCAATAGGTCAAAATATAATTTTCTTACTCTTTAAATACTAATAAGTACACCCTTTTTCCCCATGGGTAACTATAATCATGAATCTAGATACATAGATAGATAGATAGATAGATACAGATTGATACTTCACTCATCCCACAAGACTCCAGTAGCTTATTCGACACTCACATAGGCTACATATATACAAATGCAAAGTACAATCACAGAGTGAAAGTGGGTGAATCTAAAATCCACGCAGTATGGATACAAGTGGAAGTAATAGAGTGGGATTATATGGCAGATGGAGTGTGTGCCATTTTGTGCAAAAAACATGAACACTGCAAGGGTATTACCAGCGCAGATAAAACAAATACAAAACACATAAACAGTGGATTGAAACAACACAAGACAGTATACATAAATTGAGTTAACCATAACCAACAAATGGCCTGAGCAAGTACAAACCTTAAAGATAAGATAATATGGACTAAGAGGCAGGGACACAAAGAGCAGCAGGATCTGTATAGTAAGCAGTTGTGCAACAGGCTAATATTACCAATAAGAGGAGAGACTGAGTGGAGTTGGGTAAGCCTTGATATGATGTGATAGTGTGGTCAAAAATGGTAGATATGCAGAGCAAGATAATTTATGGTAGTTTATTTCTATGGGAGCAAAGTGGGGATCAGTTCCAATCTGCATAAACAGTCATGTTGTTGACGTACTTGGCTGTAAGTGCACACCTGAACTAAAGTTGTTTTTCTCTAGAGTGAAGAGTCTATCACAACATTTTCCTTAAATGGATAGGAGATCATGATACCATGTCCAAAATGTATCCATTGCTCAGAAAAATAAGGCTTTTAATTGTTCTGTGAAATTCTGGGGTTCTGCCATAGACCCCAGTGTTACAGTGTGCCTCTGCACTGCATAAAGGGGGATTAGTGGTCCCCCCTCGTGTGATCGTGGTTCTAGGAAGTTGCTCGTCATGAAGAATCATGTTCTGCCTATCTACTGTCTTTGGTGTGGTGTGGACAGTTTGTAAGACTCTTACCCATATTGCTTCTTGCTTTCTTCAAGGAGTTGGATAGCTAGATGGCCCTAGTGACAAAGGGGCCAAATGCTTCACTAACAACGAGCACATTTCCAACCACCTTCAAACAAGCCCAGGTAACACTGCTGCTCAAAAAACCTCCCTTGCTCCCACTCAGGGGTTATTCAATGTGTCATGGCTATTTGTGCTACACCACCTCACCACAGGGGTGCCCCAAGGCTCTGTGCTGGGGCCCCTTTGCCATGTATTGGTATTCATATTCTCAAATGATCAGAGTGTAGTGAACTAAATACTGTATTTTGAGCATGGAAGAAAATTATGAAGGCAAGGCAAGGCAAAATGTATTTGTTTAGCACATTTCTTACACAAGGCAATTCAATGTACTTACAAAGAAACATTAAAAAGTCTTCAATGACCTCCTTGTCACATCTGATAATGAATATACATCAATATTAGTCCTGCTGAATATTAGCTCTGCCTTTGATACCATTGACCATGGCGTTCTACACAGGCTCAAGGGCCTGATTGATATCAAAGTTTCTGCACTGGCCTGGTTTGAATCTTACCTCTCTGGTTGGTACCAGTTTGTGCATGTATATAATGAATCATCATGCCACACCAAACTAAAGTATGGTGTACCTCAAGGCTCAGTGCCAGAGCCCCTGTTATTTTCCCTCTACATGCTACTCGTAGGTTCTGTAATAAGGGAACATGGCATTAATTTCCATACCTATGTTCCAGTGTTCCATTCCTCCAGCTATACCTTTCCTATAAGTCTAATGACTGTTTGGCACTAACTGACTTGATGCCTGCCTTGAAGACATTAAAACCTGGATGGCTAACAATTTCTTATGTTTGAACTCTGATAAAACTGAAGTTATGATGATAGGTCCTAAACAGCTGAATATTTCATCACTACCAAAACTAAGTGACCATCCACTGTCATCTAACCCAAAGGTCAAAGACCATGGAGTAATCATTGGACCAGGACCAATGTCTGAATAGTCAAATGAAACATCAAAAAGATCCAATCAAAAAGATCCTTTTTTCCCTACAAAATATTGCTAAGGTTAAAGGTCCTATCCTTTCAGGTTGCTAAAAAATGAATACATGTATGTCACCTCCAGGCTTGATTATTGTAATGCTTTGTTCTCTGTATGTAGAAATACCTGTATTAAAAACCTGGAACTAATATAAAACTAACTAATATAAAACACTCACAAGGACTAAAAAACCTGAACATATCTCTCCTATTCTCGCTTCCTTACACTGATTTTAAAATACTCCTCCTAACCTAGTAGGCCCTCAATGGCTTTGCTCCAACACATATTAAAGACCTACAGACCTCCCCTTCTACCCTGCTAGATTCCTACGATCCTCCAATCCTACGATCCAAAATGTGATCTATAAAATCTACTATAGAAGGGAGAACTTTCTGCTCATGTGCACCTCTCCTGGAGTAATCCCTCTCTCCCCCTACATTCAACAAGCAGACACTCCCCATAGTCAGGGATAGTGCATAGTGAATCATCTGTCTTCATGGGTCTTACTGTGTTGGATTGCCTCTGCTTTTGCCTCCAGCTGTGTGGGGCATGCTTGACGCTGACCATCTCTGTAGTGGTGCTTGATACAAGGGGCAGCCATGGCCTGCTGATTAGGGCTTTGGGCTTGAAACCAAATGATTGCCAGTTCGATCCCCAACTAATAGACCACAGTTGAAGTGCCCTTGAGCAAGGCACCTAACCCTCAGTGCTGTAGCAGGCAGCCCACTTCTCTGGGTTAGTGTGTGCTTCACCTCAATGTGTGTTCACAATGTGCTGTGTATGTTTCATAAATTCCCAGTTTAGATAAATGCAGAGACCAAACTTTACTCTTGATGGTATGTATACCATACCTAAGTCATGCTGCTATAGCCAAGTGCTGCCACAGACCTCAGTGTCTCTCTCAACCTATACATACATGAACATACCTGTGACATATCAATCACCTTGACTGGCCTAACTCATTTGCTTCCTCTGCATGCATACACTACAACCATTTCCACTGAGTCATCCCTGCCCCTCTCCAGCTAACCAGGCTGTCATTGACTCCATCCTTGAGAGGTCTGAGACCAACCCCAGGTCTCAGGTCCCAGGTCTCCTTTCAGTTGAGAGGCCCTGTGATCAATGATACCCCCCCGACCTTACCCTCTGACTTGAACATTATGTCTAGCTACCAGCACACTGTCCAGCCAGAACTAAAGACAATCATTTATGGCCTGACTATCATATAATGTTGTAGAACAATATTCTGGAGTTAGCATGATGCTCAGCCAAAACTATGGACAAATCTGTAGTCTCTCACTTAATGGTATTTACAGGCTGTACATCCGCTGGCAGTTAGGTTGGCCCCTTGAGCCGTGGATCTGCCCAAGGTTTCTTCCTTAAACTAACTACCGCAAGTTTCCTTGCCCCTGTTGCTCTTGGGTGCTCTAGGTTAATGTTTGTAAAGCACCACAAGACAATTGTATTGTAAAATTGTGCTGTAGAAATATAATTGAATTTAATTGAACAATTCCAGAACATTTCAAAGTCCAGAGGTAAAAAAGACATTAAATTAACTTAAAAGACCTGTCTCTTTGGCAACTATCACTAATACAAGTGCATTATTTGTCTTTATATATGCATTATATATATGGGCATATATACCCCAGTACAAAGTACTGTCCCATAGTGATATTTGATTTATCCATCCAGCAAACTTTAAAGGCAACATAGAATGGATGAATGGACTACTGTACATTGTTCTCTGATGTTAAAATCTAATGTATTCAACTTTGAAAATAAGCTCAAATACAAGCCCAAATGAACTAATGTTGATTTCCCTACTGCTACATCCCAGCAGGGCTTTGTTCTAATGGGCCCATTTTTAGTGGCTATTTTTAAAATCATGGTTTACTTTTGAAGGTGAGCCCAATCATGTTTCATGTTCATGACAGTTATATAGTCATGCACAACCTCTCCTAATTTAGCAAAGCCAAATAAAAATAGAGTCATTGGCTCCATTCTTTGTCTCCTTTATTTGATACCAAACATATTTTGAAAACAAAATTTCTGGTAGATTTTATATTTTTATGGTACAAATGATGTAATTTTTAATGGAATGCTCATTGGTATTGGAGCAGCACCCATCAGATTATCAAACAATTATCAAACAATTATTTGCATAAATTGTATTCGTACCGAACTTCACAGTTGTCCTATTGTCCTACTGGACTATGAATAGTCCAATTTCATAAAAAGGTAACGTATTTCTTCAACAATTGTACTTATTTATTCTATTTAAAAGAATTATCTGGGATGAATCAGCCCATAGCCCTGCTTTTTGTCACTGCCTGAATTTGTCACTGAATGCTGGACAGAATTTGGTACAATGTAAATGTGAATTTGGTAAAACATAGCAAAACAGCAACCAATGCTAACTGATGAGGGCAAGGAAACTTTGTTTTTCTGTGCCCCCATCAGTTAGCATTAGCTGCCAGTTCATAAGTTTGGGCTATGCTGTACCAATGTTGTCATTCTTATACATACTGACAGCACTCGGCAGCCTTAAAGAACAGGGATACAGCCTGATTTACTCAAAATGTTTCCTTTAATTGAAGCACCATATTCAGGAAAGTTGATTCATGGTGACTTTATCACATCAATTGCTCTCTGAAGTTCAATGAGGTTACATTTATTTCCTGAAAAAGATATGCTATTGTGAAACAGTTGGGTTTATAGTCTAAATAACACAAAACAATATAAACATTTTTCCTTGAACAGTGTAGTTCGGAGGGAGGAGCATGGTTACGTTTCTCCCCTCAAAGGATGCTATGCTCATGGCCTTGGTTGAATGTGAAGTTGTTTTTTTTCACATGCAACATTGTAGTTCATATTAATTAGTATCAAGAAAATGGGTAATGCTTTCTTTTACAGTCCCCTAATTACCAGTAATAAAGAAGAGACCCTGATGGAATTGTACGTCCGGTTGTTGTTACCATGTAGGTACTGAAGAAACCCAAGTATGATAAATGGGTATGGGTCTGCTTGCTGAAAAAGGTGGAAAGTGATCTTTGGAAAGTGATCTTTTGTTGCAGTGGGTTAACCCTAAATGACTGCAAATTGATGGGTAGTAGAGGATGTAGTTTGTTAGGAACATTTTGTTCTTTCATGTTCAGTTCTAAGAAAAGTTATTACTAGGCAAAACAGCATTATGACATGGTAAGTAGTTGAATAGGTGAGATATTAGATGATAGTATTAGGTAACTGGGTCATAATCTTCTTTATCTTTGTCTAGTAATTAATCATTAATGCAGAATTGTGTTTTGGTAGTTAAGGTATTTCTAGGTCTTTACTCTGTAGTTACTCTGTCATTTTACCTGTTTTAGTTACCATGTAATTTCTTTGATTTACCACATTGTTACCAGGTAGGGACTGTAAAAAAGAACATTACCAGAAAAGGTACTTTAAACCAAACACATTTTTCACAAAACATTACTTTGACTAATAATAGCAGTAATAAAAGAGTTTTACAAATGATTACAGTATGTCTCAGTGTTATATATTAATATTTCCTGGCCCTATAGGCCTTGTAATTTTGGATAAAAGTATCTTCTTAAGCATCACTTGGTATGACACAATATTGTTTGCCCAGAACATGATGGAATTTGAACTTGACCCTGTGATCTTGAAAACCAAAGCATATCATGGTGCTCACAAGGTGCTCAAAATGAGGAAACATGTTGGTGAATGTCAATGAATGCATGTGCCAGTTGTCTGTTTGAAAAGCATTGCATGTCAAAGCTAAATGGGCTGAGCTTGAGTGCTTAATCAGCTCATGTAGTAATTAGTTGTCAACTGAACATCAAATAAACATCACAGGATTTTGTTTTCAAATAGTGGTCCAAAAATGACAATGACAGTTACTTGGGCCTGAACATAAAGGCCAGGCTGCACATTTCCCAGTTCTTTATAGTGTCACCACATACTGGATTACAAGAGGTCATATAAACCCCGCATGTACCTAAAGGAGACAATTCTGAGATTCCTTCAGGTTGAGCTCATAGTTCTCCCTCCTACTCTAATACAGTGTCATTTTGATTGCATGTATTCAGTACATCATAAAATGATTAGTCTCATCTGAAGGGTAGTTCTACTGAACACCATGTTTAGCAAACATCCATTTCTGCTTATTGTGGGCCATTTATCATTGACATTGACAGTGCTCTAGTCACCTTCTTCTTTTTGCCTTGTGGATAGCTAATCTGATAAAATTATGGGTGAGGTCTGCTTTTGTTACCATGACACCCATAAATATCTAGCAACAAATATGGGTGCACAATCTCCAACCATCACTCATGATTATGTTATGTCAATCAGTTCTGAGATAATATCTGATGACAGCCCATTACTATTTTAATTTTGACAAGGTTTTAAATTTATTCAGGTCATTGTTAAGTTTATTGTCACTATAAAGCCATGAAATGTTTAGATATGCGAGCTGGTTATTAAATTATAACATTTAATTAGACTATACAATTATACCAGTCTTGATAATGGAATTAAAAAGACTAATCAATCACGCCATGGCCTTGAACACAGTCCCCATACATTTATTGAAGATTATTTACAAGTGCCATTTTCACATTGTCCCATTTAATCCTACTGCTGAGAGTCACCTGAGAGAGATACTGAAGCATCACCAACTGTCTCCCAGGAAGCAGCTAGATGGCTGACCAAAGCTCAAGAGTTGACACAAAGTGTCCAACATCTCTGTGCTGATTGAAAAATTACAGAGCAGATCCCAACTGCCAGGAAATGCATCATGACTCCAAAAAACTAGATTTCCTCATAGGGCAGGCTGCAGTCACTGTTGCAAAATAAAAAAAAAGAAAAACCTATTTACACATATCTTCAGTCATGGTTGTCTGTGTGTCTAAGGAGAGTAAGTGACATAGACCACAAGCAAACTGAAAAACAAAACCTACGTCTATTCAGTTGTACAAAAGGCATTGCTAGAATGGCCGTATTTGAATCATCACACATTTGAGCAACTATTTCTCCTTAAGAAACAACAAAATAACCCAAGAGGCCTGAACATTCATGGTTTGAGTAGCTGCCTCTATCTGAACAATAATCACATACAAAAAAACTGTTATTGTTATCATTAATATTACAAAAAAGGGCACAACTCACTTAGATAGAAAATCACCCTGTGTTTTTTTAGGCACAGAGTTAATACTGTTGTACAAGTTTACATTTGTATCAAGAATGTCTTGGTCTTTAGAATTCAGAGCACAATAGATGAAATGCATCCTTTGCAGAGTACTTTTGGGCTAATCTTGGTCCAACAGCATCCAACAGGATACAGCATCCAAGTACACAAAATCACCTGGCAATGATGATATGACTGAAATATTTGTTTCCCTGCAGCAGTGACACACCAAACGAAAATATTCAGACTTGTTCTAAAAAGGGACATTTTTACACTTCAAATGTCATTCATGGTGCCATTTCCAAAAAAACAACTGGATGGCTGTCATCTTTTTCTTCCTCCTCTTCCCTGGTGCTTTTGTCCCTACAAGATCAGCAATGCAGAACTAAGTAGCCTTGTGTTTTTACTTTCTGCCATAGTTACATAATATGTTGCCTCTATTAAGGCAACGGTGCACTGGATAAGAAACAGTGCAATCTAAACTCTTATCTGAGTGGTACTAAGGCAAATGAGCTAAACTGCTAATAATTGACAGAAATATGACACAACATGTAACAAAAGAAGAGTGTTGAGGCAAAATATTGTGGGTAATAATATTGTAGACCTGTAGATCTAATATGTTTTGCAGAAATGTCCTTATTTTGAAACACACTATGATAAATACAGTAACTAAAACACATTTTATAATAATGTGAATAAAGCAGTTGGAAACCATCCAATCAGTTGTTTCATGTGAACACGATATACTGCTGCCTGTGGGAAGTGTTTCAAATGAAGTCAATAAGTACACAGTATGATATAAAGTTACAGTATATTACATGCAACCGCTTCCATTGTTACTGAATTAGAAGAATCCAACAGCCTGTTCCATCTATTTCACCAAGTTTCAATAAATCATATTTCATGTACAATACAAATTAAGTACAGTATAAACAAGTAATAAATAAATAATAAACAAACACAAACAGCAAAATGAGCAATGATTTTCTTGAAACAATTTCATATGGCCTTATGTTTCAGTGTTTCATCGACAATGGAGAAAAATAATAACAAATGTGGCAGGAACCAGGGGTAGACATATTTCAGTGGGGACAAAAAAATTAAAACACACACTGGATTGGCTCCCATAAGGCAAGTTCCTAGTGACAATATGACCTGTACACAAAGCCATCATCTGCTTAAACCCAGTGTAGTCATTAGTTTCTACATCTATGTTTTTTTCTTTTAGGTAAAAAAGCAATAAAAACCTGCCAACTGTTACCTTTCTTTGGATCTCCTGGTTCAAAACAACAGGGTGTTTCCAACATCATGATACAGGATTAGAGAGTGGTAGACTTGTACAGAAAAGTATTAGGGCCACATGAAGATCATTTCTATTTGAAAATTCAGTGAAAAAAAGTCTAGAAATCTACACGTATCATAGCGGTAACATAGTTTTGCTCAGCCAATCACATTGCTCTGTCCATATAGAGAGTTGCCTAGACGTAACCTAGTAGTAGCTTATCAGAGTGCAGAGGCAGTTGAAAAGACAACCACTGATTCTGCCCCTTAGATTGAGGCTGTCTTTCGGTATATATATATAGTCTGGCTTGTCAGGGTAATTAAAGTCACACATTTGCAAGAAACAAAGTCAGAAATAATTAGAGACTAAAATCAGAAGTTCTGAGAAAGAAAGTAACATTTTTGAAGACAAAGGGGTGGGGGTAATGTCTTCTGAGATTAAAGCCAGAATTTATTGGCTTTAAGTGTTATTTCCTTAGTGTCTTGGTGCAAAATCACAACAACCCTCTTTGAAGAGGTGTTGTTGAGTTTTTTTCAGGAGGCAAAATCACACCGAGCATAAACCAAGTGATAGCCTTCGTGCAGGACAAACTGAGGAAAAATGGCCTGATGCAGAGGTTTCATTGGCTGCACCTTTGAGCAGTTCGGAGGGGAATGGTGTTCTCGCAAGAAACAGTAAGGCAGATCCTCAAGGCACTTGATCCACATGGTGTAGAAATGAGACGGGCTCATCCTCTGAGGCGGTGTCTGTATAGGTCTACAACCCATGAGCCTGTGTCCTTTGGCAAATGGATTCATATGACAAATTGAAGCCAGTATCTCAACCTTTGTTGGATGTGACTTATGACATTCACAATAGCCAAATTTGAACTTTCACAAAATTTCAAATAAACTTTAATTACTACAGAAGTAAGACTTTCAAAGATATGGATATATAATGTTTAAAATGTGATCTAGTAACAACTATATTATGAAATATAGTTTCTAAACTGCTTGTTCGGTTCCCTGATTGTGGCTCAAGTCCGTTGTAAATCCAGCACAAACACACAGGTTTGCCTCTTCCACATTATTCAGCCTATCTCACCGCTTTGTGTTACCCGGCAACCACTTCCCCAAAGGAACTATATGTTTTGGCGGAAGAACGGTTATTTAATAATACACTGTTTTATTTTTTTAATTTGTTTGGCTGTATTTAATGAAATCTTATAAAAGATTTGTTGTAGCAGTTTAAGAAAAGCAATAAGCCACTCGAGTCTGTGAGTTTGCGGTGCATTTAGAACAGCTAAAGGGGTATAATGGCACTACTCTTTGCGTCATGCCAAACAACACCCCTTAGCTATTCTAAGCCTCTTGTGGATTATTGCTTAAATCAACATTAGCATATATATAAAGATTATGTCTTTAGTGTTGGAGAATAAGATCAGATGTATGCAGGTGGACCCTTCACTAGTGATCAACAGGCCTCAGGATGTAAAAGATCTAGCAATGGTAGGCTACATTCTAGATCATATGCAGTAGGCTATATAGCACAGCAGAAGGCTATGCCATTTCGGAAATGGCAAGTGATTGCAGTGAGTGACTCATAGCCAACTTTCGGCCAACATTTTAGCCAACATTTTTGGCAGATTTGTGACTTTTTTCTTGATAATCCCGACTTCAATCTCAGATGATTTTGATGAGTTTTATCTCAAAAATGTTGGCTTCTATCTAATTTTTTTTAAACTTTTATCTTGAGAGTTTTTTCTCAGAAATTCTGACTTTAATCTCAGAAATTATTTTTGATTACTTGCAAGTTTCTAACTTTAATCTCAATGATTCTGAGATTTTTTTCTCAAAATTTTCAAAAATATTTAGTTTTCATGTGGCCCTAATACCCTTCTGTAGACTTGAGAGAGGTGAAAAGCAAACAAAAAAACAACAACAAAAGAAAACAAATAAACAAGGAGCTCAAGGGCTGGTTGAAATCATTGTTCTAGAATCATGATGGAAAAAAGTCCCCATAATGCAGCAGCTGTGACAAGAAGCAAAGGATTCTTGGACTGAGACAGGCCTGCTCTGTTCTGCACCATCATTCCAGTTCCTAGAGGGAAAACACATACACACACACATAGGTGCTATCTTTACAATTGTTTTCCTATCAAAAAACATTTTCTTAAGAAATTCTATATTGGAAATATTAATCTTAATATTAGAGTTTGGTGAACTGGTACATATGCACTGTGTTGTTAGAGGTTACAGTGTCTGGGAGGGGGTTCTCTTGCAGAAGAGAATGCAATGCCAGATTCATAAGATAAACAAACACCTCTTACAAACAGGTGCATTGGAGGTAACCCATGGTCAGAAATGTAAACTCCTGGACACTGCCCAGTCCCCAAGCAACATTTTTATTACAACCTGAAGGTCCATTGATTGAAATGCTGCAATAAATAAATTGTTTGTGGAATGGGCAGTGTGCAGGAGTTTACATTAGCCACAGTTGGGTTATTATCAATAATATGACGTTTGTTACAAGTACTCCCCACTTGACTGGCGTCTTCAATAATTGCTTCAATAATAACTCTTATCTCAGAGTTTGCCCTTTGTGCAGAGGATGTAAACTATCTTGGCCAGCAGCCTGTGGGCTTACCTGAGTCTCGAGAGACAATTGTCTCATGGGCTGCACCATCTCCACCGTCACCCCATGACCGCACCTCTAGGACAACATAGCCATTGTCTTTGGGCAGCGGGAGCTTGATTGATGTCTGACCTTTGTCTAGCACCTTCAGAGCAGTCTGGCCCTCATGTTTGTACAGAACCTGCACGAGAAGCATAGATATGACAGGGCAGTTTGTACTTCATCACTTCACACACACACACACACACACACACACACACATACACACACGCACAAATGCAACTGTGTTATTGCAGTTATGCATACACACACTGACTTGTTCAAATATAAATTATGTATATGCTATTTATATTACTTTAGCTTGTTCTGGGTACGTTGGTAATATTATTGGCCTGAACATTTTTTTCCATTAAATACATCTGAAAAATGAGGGGGTCGCCTTATATTCACAGACCAGACAAAAATAGGGGGCGAAATATAGAAGCTGCCAAACCGGTGGTGACTCTTAGGCCTACAACTGCTACACATGATTGAGAGGTATTGTCTTGAACACATTCAAAATTAGCCTTGAGTGGTGTAAAAGAATGACTGGATTAACATGCACGTCGGTGTCCCTTGACCTGGTGTTGAACATTCGGGATACGGTGTTTAAATGCGCATCAAGCAGGAGGACTTTGTATCCAATCATGTTTGGCATACAGAAGTGCGTACTCTCTGATGTGGCACTATCACTGCCACTGTGTGACTGAATGAGTCTTGTCCAGCACCTACACAAACTTCAAGCAGAAGCCGTCTTTTCAGCGGTAGCCTATGATCAAACTCAGGAAACTCACTCATAACTCATACCGCCCTTGACCGGATAGATAATGCTGATCAAATGTCATGACATGCCCCGTCATGACAACACCTGTTACTAGTGCAAAGAAAGGTTGAAAAGTTACTGTTACTACTTAGTTACTGTATGGTGAAAATGAAAAAAGTGAATCACCATTACGTTTGAGTGTCACGCAGTCAGGGCCAACTCCCCTCTTGGACACGCAAGGCTGTAGCCTACCCAGGGCCAATACGGTAAATACATGACATTGTGTGTGCTTATCATTTCAGATCCTCGAAAAAAATTCTGTGGTGAGTTCATTAGAGTACATTCACTCAAGCCACTATTTACCCGATATATATCAGATAATAAACTTTGTGATATTAGAGTCTGTGTGACGATTGGAATGTGGAACCCAATAACACTGAAATAGATAGGGTTAGATAGACTTCTTATTAGTTTCAGTTGTTGAGAAGCACACATCTTATTAAGCTACCTCAGTCCTAAATCTAATATTACAATAAAGATGGTGATATGGCATACACGCAGTGTTGGCGAAACTGATAACTGGTAATAACACTCTTCTTCTGTTTGTCTGAACCTCTGGGTGAAAACCTTTAGACAGGTAAACAACATATAGGATAGAGTACAAACAAGGTTTTCTTGAGAATAATCAGAAACAAAAGAAATGAAAACACTGCACAGTCTGCACCGCAGGCACGTACATACAAATACTGTACATAAACACATAAACACATGCATGCACGCAGACACACACACACAGAAATCCTGCACACACAACACATGATAAAGGTACTACTGCACATAGAATGTGTCCTAGACATGTCACTCACCTTGTAGCCCAACACTGCTGATTCATTGTCCATGGCTGTCACTGGATCCCATCTCACGGTTACCCATGATCCATCTGTCTTCCAGGAGATGTTACCAGGAGGACGGTTTGGGGCTACAAGTGAATGGTGAATAAATGAGTGTTTCATCTGAGCCAAACTGTTTCACGCTGCATGTTTAGCTGATCTACAATGTGATCATGTGTCTAAAAATATCCTTGTGTGTGCCATAGCTCCTTGTGATCTCACAAAAGACTTGTACTTATCCTCATACATTTCCAAAGTCACCCTTATCATTAGTCTGTGTTTCCAAAAATCTACTTATTTCCAGACCCAAGCTCCTTATTGATGATTGATGTGAGTTTGAGTTTAGGTTTACCAAGACTAGCAAAAAAAATCTTGCATTCACCCCTGCAGAAATTTTTTTTGTTTTTTTTGTTTTTTTTTAAGGACACTTTATGCATGTCTGTCTTTCCATTGTAGCCTATTTGTTTCGTAGCCTAAAAGACTATCAGCAAAGATCGAACGTTGGTGCCTCTTGCTCTGCTTCAACCCTCTCTGCTATCAGTCTATTCTCCCAAGTCTCTGAGGGGGTAGAATGTTCTTCCTGTAACTTTCTGCAGCCACCAACAGACCAAATATCAATCTGACAAACACGGGGCTAAAGAGAGCTACTTTGAGCTTTAAAAGCAACTGATATCAGAGAGCTTCATTGCTCTGGGGCTGAAAAATAGCCTGTCACTTAAAATGGTGATCCACCCTGGGAATGAGACCACACCCTTCCACTGGTCACTATATTTTCATTTACCCCTTCAAGCTACACAATGGTGACACTAGAAACCCACGGGAAGCTCAAATCTGGCTACTGGTTAGCGTCAGCTGTTAGTGTGTTAGCTGTGTGGTCTTACGAGGTTTGAGGGTGATGATCGTGGTTCTGGGTGAGGCAGGGCCAGTCCCAGCGCTGTTGTAGGCCAACACGGTGACATGGTAGAGAGTGCTGGGCCTCAGGCCGGACACGCGGGCACTGGTCTCCAGTCCGGCTGTCCGCACACGGTCAGCGGCTGCTTCCCGCTCGTGCTGGCGCCAGTAACGGATCTGGGGACAGGAGACATTTGGCAGGTCACATTTGGAAAACAGACAGAAAGAATTTGTCTAGCATTATTGGTCATGACAGTATCATTCATGGGCATGATGGACAGTGAAAAAAAAACCACGAGACAATGCCCATAGCCAATAACTGACAATCCCTGGGTCTCCATTGCCCTTTTCAGTTCTGCAGAGGTAAATAAGACATTGTCAGTACTATGCAATTCTGAGAGGATGGTAGAGTACCACTATCATTAAACACGCATCTGGATATTTGTCACTTTTCATCAGCTTTATATTACGTATAGGATGTATGTGTACAATGACCAGCAATGACGTAAAGTCATTACAATTACCAGAAAATCAAGTGCCCTTTTGTACTTGGCACCAGTGCCTGTACACATCAGAGTAAAGATGAGAGTTCAACTACTTATCAAGTCTAATAATATTTATTACTCTGAAAAGCATGTACACATGCCTGGCTGCCTTGGCTATCATCGTATCTTTAAGGACATCGCTCCAAAAGCAACATTTCAATCGATTTCTGTGAAGCAGGCAGTGGCATATGTCGACATACAACATGATAGCAAAGTGTTATGGTGGTACCCTAAATATCAATGAACATCCAAAGAAACCATAAAAATTTATTTCCCTAAATGCTGTTGTATATTAATTAACTCATCGGGAAATCTTTCAGTGTACGTAATGATTTCATGGTGCATGTGATTAGGTGACATCCCACTGAGCTCAGGCTTTACCTCGTAGCCCCTGAGGATGCCGTTAGAGGCCAACTGCTGGACAGGGTCCCAGGACACCTTCATCTCAAAGGCAGACAGGGCCTCTGCATTCACCCTGCGGGGGGAGACGGTAGGCTCTGGGGGAGAGAAAGAGAGAGAGATTGTATCTGTTTGTATTGTCATATGTCAGCTTTGGCAATACTACTTTTCTAAGGCATGCCAATAAAGCTCCTTTGCATTTGAATCTGAGAGAGAGAGAGAGAGAGAGATGGAGATGGAGGCATGTTAAATAATGACACTTGGAGTCAAACACTGAGAGGGAGAGAGGAAGAGAGGGAGAGAGAGATATCAGAGCAGTTTTTACTAGTGTTGCTGAGGGGGCAGATAAGTCACTAAAATCCAAAATGAGATAATAAACTTCTTTTTCAGTCCAGTCAAGGGACTCTTTGAAGACCAATACGAGCCACAGCAGTACTTTAATGCTTAACACACGGGCATTACTTTTTAGCAGAGTGGTTCTGACCTCTTGAGGTGCCAGGCATTAAAAAACAAAGAAGTCTTGCCTGTGTTTGTGAAAGTTAACATGTTAATATCCAATGTTGGTCTTATTTGTATAGATTATTTTTTTGGAATTCTGGTACCTTCTTCAGCAGAGTACACCTGGGCCACTTGGCTGAAGGGGCCTTCCCCCATCCTGTTATAGGCCTTGATCTTCACCTCAAATGGGCTGTAGGGCACCAAGGTCTGGTTGGTGTAGACATAACGCGAGGACTCCACACCCGGCACTCGCATAATGGTCCAGGCCTGGGTGTCGCGCTGCCGGAAGGCCAGGATGTAGCCAAAGCCGTCTCCATTCTGATACTCCCTGGCCATGGGCTACGAGCCCAGCAGTTGGAGATGAAGAGACATGTCAGATAACAAGACGTATGGATTTCTATCCAGACCCTCCTGACCTGTGTGGTGTCTAAAGTGTCCAGCAGCTTCTCTTGATAACTCATGTCAGATGACATAATGTGCTTCTGTCAAAGTAAAATGACGTGATCTCTTCTATCCACTCTCTGAACACACTGATCTCTCTGTATCTCTTTTGCACCCACATGCATTACTGTACACTGGGAACGGTCCATATTGTATCATTTATGATATACCACTGGAATTCCACATTAGAGTAAAAAATTGTGATGTGTATTCTGACAGATTGATGGTATAAGTGATGACGTAGTGATATGTGATATAAGGTGGGCAGCAAACATGTTTAGTGATGACAAACATAAACAGTGATAACATAAATAATAACATAAATAGTGATGACAAACTGTAGACAAAGAAAAACAGTTCATTGATTGGAAGCGTTTTAATCTTGGTGTGTTTGTGAGTAAAAACCCACCGTCCATGTGATGATGAGCTCATAGCGATCACCACCTCCTCCTCCTAGTCCACTGGGAGCCACAGTGGGAGCTGCAGAAATCAGAGACTCATCAACACCAACAGACTAACACACAGCTTCACTTACACAGCTATGGTGCACATTAACACTGAGTGTGTACGTGTGTGTACAGGGGTGGGAAATGATAAGATTTTTATCAATATCAATTCCATTGTCGGTTCTGCTTATCAGTCCAATTCTTTATCAATTCTCTTATCAATTATTTACTGCTTAGACACTATTCTACACATGTTTTCAGTATCAGCACACAGGTCTATAGCCTACACTACCATAGCAGCTTATTAGAATGAAGGAAACCATGTAAATCTGTTATCTATTTCAAGTTTTGTATTCAGAAAGACCCACCCTATGTGTGTGTGTGTGTGTTGGTGCACAGTGGGAGCTGCAGAAGAGAGACATCAACAGCCTGTGTCATGGCTTCTGTTCCACAGCTCTGATGAACGGCATCACCATAGCGTGACAAAATATTTCTTATCTTATCTCGGCTTGTGTGACGTACTGATAATTCACATCCGATTACAATAACACCAAAACTTAATCAATCACCATGAAATAATTTAGAGTGCATTACAGCCATTTGTTGGTAATCCATTTTGTAATCCAAATGCACTGTCTGCACTGTTGTTGCTAATTCTTAAGGAAATTCACCAAAAACTTAGAAATCTTGATGCACCCTAGTGAAAGCAAATAGTTTTGCTCAGCTGGTAAGTCTAGCCATGCATTATAAAGTCTTACCAAGTCTTGGTTATACCAATCACAAAGCTCTATCTTTGTGGAGAGTCGTTGGGCTTAGCAAGACAATGACAGGGCTATCAACAGTGGCCAAGAAATAGTGGTCGTTTGAATTGGCTTTGGCAATGACTTTGGAGGAGTTAGACTTGGGCTTTTCTTTGAAAGTTGAGCAGAAAAAGGCATTTCAAAGAAGGATGTAGGCTATTAGGCTATTTTTGATTTGCCGATATCCCGATCGCCTGATGTCCTAAATTGAGCCCGGTTTATCGGTTGTGCCCAGACTATGCATTTTGATGTTATAGGATGGCTTGTCAGGCTACCAAGAACAATGAACTAAAAGACATGTAACACAATAGAAAAAATTGAATGTTCTCATTGAATGTTCTTTGTCTACACTTGGGTCTGCTTAATTTGGCCTTCTATTCGGACAGATTTCCCATTCAAACTAGCCAAGCAATGCAATGTGAGCGACAGAAACAGAAACAGAGCAACTGACAAAAATGCTGCCAAAATGTTATGCGCAGCACTACTTCGTATTGAGTTCAGTTAGGCTTTAGGATATTCCAGTTGAAGACAATGTAATCAAACAGGTTTTGTCGCTAACATTTGCTTGTGCTTGGGGCACAGAGTAACTGACTCCTCAAGTTCAGAAGGTGAAAACCTGTGGGTGGGCATAGGGACTGGCAGTGGGCATTACAGTTCTGACCTGCCTGCTTCGTCTGGATGGTCTGAGAGGGCATGCTGGGCTCGCCGCTGCCCAGGATGTTGCTGGCGATGACCTGGAACTCATAGTTCATCCAGGGCCGAAGGCCGATCACACGCGCTGATTCAGCATTTCCCTCAATGTTCTGTGGATCTGTGGATCATTCAATCAATTTCACTGCTTAGTCAGCATTGTCCAGTTGCCTTTCCTGTAATATGAAATTTGATCATACACTTGTGTGCATAGGTTTACTGTTTCATGTGGTCTAGGGGGTTACCTGTCCTCATTCTCTTCCAAGGGGCTGATGGATCAGAACGGCTCATGATGATGTATTTGCCAATGGGGCTGTGGTTGTCATAGCCACGACTCCAGCTCAACTCCACGGACGTCTCATTCACACTCTTTACCACCAGACCTCCAGGGGGACCGGGGGGACCTGAAAGAGAGAGAGAGAGAGAAAGAGAGAGAGAGAGAGGGAGAGAGAGAGAGAGAGAGAGAGAAATGAAACACGATAAACAAACAAAAAAAACATTTAAAGTTCATTTGAGTTCAATTGAGAGAGAGAGATGCAGGACAGAGAGAAGAGATAGTAAAGAGATACTAAAGACAAAGTAGTTTACAAACAATGTAGCCTAGTAACAACTTTATTGAGTCAATTATGTGCAACAAAGAGATAGTGAGAGAAAGAGATGCAAGACAGACAGAGAAGAGATAGTAAAGAGATATTAAAGATAGAGTAGTTTACAAACAATGTAGCCAAGTAACAACTTTATTCAGTCAATTATGTGCAACAGAGAGAGATAGAGAGAGAGAATGTGACAAGAAACAAATATTCAAGTTAAAATTGTCATTGTTATTGCTGTAATACAGAAACAAAGAGAAAGAGAGAGAGAGAGGGAGCGAGGCACAGAGAGAGAAAGAGAGAGAGAGAGAAGGAAACGTAACACAGAACAAAAAATGGTGCCAGAAGAGATAGTAGAACCCTTTGAAATGATAATGAGTCATACAAACATGTTTTCTTCCAAACAATGAGCAAACTCTCTCTGCCATTGCAAACAGTGGCCTGCCTACCTCTGACCACTAGTTTGGCGGTGGCGATGGCTGTGTCCACAACAGTTTGAGCCGCGCAAGTGTAGGCGCCCGCATGACTTAGCTGCCCATTCACAATGGTCAGGTCTCCAATGGTCTCCTTCTGTTAGGGCGACAACAATGCAGGCCCATGTGAAACAGAACACTGGCCATGTGGAGGGTGTAGATTAGGGATACTCACTCAGGGACAGGGATGCCTATTACATTCTTGTTAATAAACTGCATAATACAAATCTGCATTTGACAGCCAGCTACAAATATTTCTTTGTAAAGTGACTATGTTGTCTATGCTATCAAGTATTTAAGTTATCTTTAGTTAGTTATAGTTAGTTATCTTGTACAGTGAAATATCTGTACATATCTATAAATATAAATTTATCCGGATAGATATATGTTCACAAATCTTCTCACTCCTTCTGCGCGCTGGTAATGTCTGCTGTGGTCCTCAAAGTCCAGAGGCACGCCGTTATGGGACCAGGTAAAGGTCAGGTCCATGGTGGGGTCATGGGAGGCGTGACACTGCAGGGTCACATTATCACCCTGATTGATGTCCTGGTTGGACGGTGCCAGGGTGATTTTAGTGGCATCTTATGGGCAAAAAGAAAACATTTACATATTTATATCATAAATAAATATAGAAATGGGCAGACATACAGACAGTCAGGCAAGCAAGCTGGCAGGCAAGTAGGCAGACAGAGAGACAGACAGACAGGCGAGCAAGAACAAAGACAGATAAATGGCATAAACTATCTTATACAGAAAGGCAGGCAATCATATAGACAAGATGGCATACTCTACCTCGTACAGAGAGATGTCCTGTGCTGTTAGCTTTTCCCAAAGAGTTTTCCGCAAAGCAGGTGTATTTGCCTTCATCTGCACGGCTGATGTTGTAGATGTAGAGAACCCCGTCTGGAGTAACTGTTATCCTGTGCCGTGATCATATCCATAAGCATTACATTACATGCAGCAGACGCCCCACAGGGACAACCAATGTCACACACTTTTATGAAGGGAGAATTATGTTCACAGTCTGACACTAGATGTGTTTTTTTTAATAACTGAATCCTGCAAGAACTGTGCCTCTGTGTCTCTTCTTTCAAAAAAGTTTTCTCGGCGTACACGGTAGAACTTTCTGGAGAAATTCTGATGAAATCGTTTGTTATTTCTCTGACATGGCTTGTTGTGTTTTTAACCCAAGCCCCAAGAGCCAAGTGCTGATTTGTGCAGCTTTGTCTGCCGGCCCATGAGCAGGTAGGACCCCCTGGGGGGGGGGGGGCACCTGTCTAGGATGACACAATTCACACATACCTATCAGCCCATGCTGTGGCCTGGACTGATGCAATGAATGCCTATTGAGAACATTCGCTGAAGTTACTGTACGCCTGCAACAAATATGATAGGTAGTGCAGATATCCTGAGAGACGATGATTTTGCTGAGGTCTGGAAATAAGGTAGTTAAAATAGAGCATGTAGAAATATCCTGTCTATCCATTATAATAATATTCATGGCCAGACACAGGGTTGTTAATGACTATTCATTCCAAACACAAACTGCTGAGGCATCTAATGGACAAACCAAAACCTACATGCCAGAACTGTCAGAGTAAACTGACACAGATTCAGAATTCAACTGTCAGGCATGTAGTTAGCTGTGATATTAATTGACTTTATGGCCACCCAGGATTTGTGTTTTTTGCCTAACTGCTCCGCTTAATAGTGTTTCTGAGAGGAGGAAAAACAATAGCAAGAGTGGGAAAGAAGCCAAGCCCTCCTGAAGAGAGCAGGTCTGCTTGCCAATGTCACTTACAGGCATGGAAGTGCAGCGCGCCCTGCTGGAAGGTTTAGGTAATACATAGAGGACTTCTGTTTTGCATACAGTATTTTAATAGTAAGTAGATGTAGAGGCAAATGCTATCATGTTGTGAGAGGAAATTGACAAGTAAGGGATAACGGAATATGGTCAATTCGATATAATAATGGTGAGGTGGCGGCGAAGAGCTCTGCGATGCGCGAAGCACAGAGCGAGTTGCCTCCGCTGAGTCATTAATTCTATGGAACTGGTCACCACGAAGGCCATTATCCCAAAATCCATTTGTATTTGGAATATAATTTTATCTCTAAATTTCTTTATATCTAGGAATCATGTGGATGAACTACAGAAAATAACTACAGAAAATGACTGCTACCGTTAAGGGGGGAAAGTACAACGTGAAATACTTTACTATGGTTGATATGGTTACCATTCATAAGTGCACTGATATGGAACGCCGATTAAATTTTTTTGGATCTACTTCAAAGGTAGACAGTTATACAAAGTTAATTCCCACCTCATCAGCCAATCAGAAAAGAGAATCCCATTGTTAAGGGAGATAAGTGGTAAGCAATAATGATAATCATTGTTGGTCATTCTAAAGCTAATTGCAGCATAGAACTAGCCTTGCAGAAAGGATTGATGTTTTTTTGTCAGTAGATGGTATGATTCCAAGTGCTCACCTGCTGCTGTTTACAAGCAGCTCAGTGCCACGGCTCCAGAAGAGTGTGGGTTTGGGTGCCGCACGCGGCTTGCACTCGATCCGCACCTGACCACCACGCGCTGCTGGCACCAGCTTCCGAACCGGATTTAGCCGGAAGTCCGGGCCCTGGACTGAGAAAGGGAGGGAAAGGAGGAACAGAGGAGAGGGGAGGAGAAGAGGAAGAGGAATGGGATGTGAGAAAGAGAAGTGTGGCACCACGACATCTTAAGCTAATTCTGGGTCTACAGGAGCCTTAGGAGTGAGGGAGGTATGGAGGACTGGATAAATGAGGAGAAAAAGCAAAAGAGTTCAATCAAAAATAAATAAATAAAATATTAATGAAATAAATATGAAATGTCTATATCTGTCTATGTCTATAGTGTTACAAAACAGAACGATGACTGAGATAGATTAAAAATCACAAGCAAAGCCTTGCATAGGCAGATCATGTTTAACTATGACCTCTCACCTTGAACCCTGAGTTCTGCATTGGAGTAGATAGTACCATGTTTATTCTCTGCCACACACTGATACATCCCAGAATCCTCCAGGGCTAGGTTGCTGATCCTCAGCTGCCCATTGTTTACCAGGACTCTGGCCTGTCATCAGAGGGAGATGTCAGTCAGTCAGATGCTAAACACAGTATACACTGACACAATTCACAAATCTCATCTACACCAATGTCACACAAGACTAATGTCCTTTTTCATATAGAAACATCTTTGTGCACATAAGGACAGAGTAGATATATGTGCCATAAGAAAGTGATGCCTGTTGAAATAATAAACAATAGCTTTGAAATCTAAACATTGAAACCCAGTTTATGTTAATGTGTAATTCCAGCGGTTTTCGATTGTAGGGTTTTTCTGCATGGGCACGATTCAGACATTGGCATAAAGATACAATTACATTGCTAGCTGCCTTCTATAGTTTTATCATTGTTCGCGTTTACAGCCCACTGGCGATGAAAGTTCTGCTCTGTATCAGCAGTAATAGGCAGCGTTGCTGTGTGGTGCAGGCAATGAGTGTCTGTAAAGAAATATGATTGGTGGGTTCAAATAAAGAATTCAAATGTGTGTGTGTGTGTGTGTGTGTGTGTGTGTGTGTACCTGTGTGCTGATGGGCTTTCCATAAGACATTTACAAATATTCAAGATGTAAGGACAGCATAATGAGTTTCACAAACCCAAACTATTGCTGTGTGGTGCAGGCAATGTTTTTTGTACCCATGAGTGTCTGTAAAGAAATATGATTGGTGGGTTCAAATAAAGAATTCAAATGTGTGTGTGTGTGTGTGTGTGTGTGTGTGTGTGTGTGTGTGTGTGTGTGTGTGTGTACCTGTGTGCTGATGGGCTTTCCATTGCGGAGCCAGCGGATGGACGGTCGGGGTTTGCCTGCTGCCAGACAGCTCCACTGAAGCTCTGAGCTGATCTCCACCTCAGAATCACTCATCACCTGCAACCAATCAGGCTGGGCTGTACACACATATACACACACTTTTTACTTTCAGTTAAGATCTTTTACATCTGACAGTAATGTTAAAAGACTTCCCCAAGTTTTCCTTGTTAATAGTTAAGACTGATTTCATCGTTCTGATTATGAATATTTATACATTTCTGAATTTCAATAAAAAAATATATACCACTTGATGACTGGCAGTCAAAAAAGCATAATTTGCTATATATAATTAAAGTAACTGCAAAGGATTAGAATTAATAGAAAAAGTAATGTAACAAAATGTAACTGATAAAGCACAACACAATGCATTCAATTTCAAGAATTACTATATATTTATATATGCTATGACAGCTCTGGCCCCTCCTGAAGAAAGGGCCCTGGCACATACCTTGTACAGTGATGCGGCCCTGGTAGGTGTCTCTGCCCTCCGAGTTGTAGGCCTCACACTCATACATCCCCTCATCCTCAAAGCCCAGCTCAGAGAGTGTCAGGATGGGGCTCTCCGAGCTGACCAGGGCCTTCACCGGCAGCACACCATCCACCTTCCTCCAGCGCAGCTTAGGCACAGGGCTGTAGACAGCACAGGAGAGAGAGAAAGAGAGAGAGACACAGAGAGAGAGAGAGAAGTAAAGACGAATGCACGATGGAGCAGAGAGAGAAAGAGAGAAGAAAAGATGAATGCAGAAAGGGGCAGAGAGAGAGAGAAGAAAAGACAAAGGCACAAAGGAGCAGAGAAAGAGAGAAAAGAAATAGAGGTGAAGAAATATATAGATGTGTAGATGGACAGAAAGAGAAAGTGGGGAGAAGGAGAAAAAGTGTGATGTACAAAGGAACAGAAAAAAGAAATAGTGAGGTTTGAAGTCATGGATGGACAGAGATGGAGAGAAAGAAAGGGGAAAGAAGGCAGAGTGAAAGAAGAGTGGAGGGTTAAGTCGAGTCAAAGACAGATAGAAAGAAAGAAAGGATCAGAGAAAAAACAGAATCATCAATAAATAGTTAGCAATACAGTAAGTGTAAGAGATGAAAAAAGTAAGAAAGAAAGAGAGAAAGAGAGACTACAGTTTAAAAGTTCCAGTTTTCAATGTTTCCACTGGAGTCGTGATGGGTTCACAGGCATCAGTGCTGACTTACTTGCCGTAGGCGAAGCACTCCAGCTGGGTGGTGTGTCCGGCCAGCGCGTAGGTCTCAGCAGGGAAACGAACGCGGATGCTGGGGGCTGACTTCCTGGGGTTTGCTGCAGGTGCAATGAACATCAGACAGCACTCTAAAGCACTCTCTCAGAGTTGGGTACCGTGGTTCCATTCACCTCTGTTATAATTTACTGAACACTAAACTTACTACAATAGAAAAAAACATATTGAATTATTAATTATTAATTTGGGCCTTTAAAAATCTATGCAGTGATGAATAGACTGCTGATACTACTTGGTTACTTGAAGTTTGTCATCAAAAGCACTCTATTTAAATCTCAGCGTTGGCAGCACAAGTTAGTCAAGCCTGCCTGGAGGGACTTCACCCAGGGGGAGAGACCCAGAAGCGGAGCCTTACCATCGGGTTGCACTGTCAGCGGGACTGCCTTGCTGAAGATGCTCTTGGTGCTGATGTCCATGTTGATGGTGGTGAAGCAGAAGTAGTTGCCGCTGTCGTTGGCCTGGGTCTTGGCCACGTGAAGGTCGCCCGTCACCTGGGAGACGAAGAAGCGGCCGCTGCCCGACAACACAAAGCTCGGGAACTCGTTGAGGAACCAACGGTATGAAAGGGCTACATGCATGGACATGGGTAGAGAAAAAAAAAATCAGCACCCAAAACAAAACAAAAAGCTAAATTTCTAAATAAGACATCTACAAATATTCAAGATGTAAGGACAGCATAATGAGTTTCACAAACCTAAACTATCACAAGAGAGAGAGAGTCATTATCTCGACAGCAATTTGGGAGACAGCCTGCTGTGCAACCCCTCTGCAGCAGTTTAAATGGATTTCACGGGTTTTCACCGTGTCTCACTGTCTTCACAAATTCTGTTCATCTCTACAAAGGGCAGACTGTGAAGACCCCTCCAGTGGACTGCTTTGCTTCCATGACAAGGAAAGGAACCAAAGCTTTGGCAAAATGTCTGCCCACAGAGAAGCAGCCACCAGGGGTTTCATGTTTGGGACAGCTAATTTATTGCTAATGGAAGTCAAATGTCCTCTTTGGTTATACAGGCTGGGATGTTTTGTCCCAGTAGAGGAGACTTGCACAGTACCAGGGTAGTGGGCAGAAGCTTGGCAGGCAATGGAGGTCCCAGCTCCCTCGTGGGCCGTCTGTGGAGTCCTGTTCTGTGGTGGGAAGTCATGCAGGTCTGCAAACACATGAAGAATAAAAAATAACTTTACCCAATGTGACATTTCCTATTTGTCCAGTTCTTTATATTGATTAGCAGTGTATCTTATTTTCATTACCGGAAGACTGCAAGACAGAGAGAGAGAGAGAGAGAGAGAGAAAGAGGGTTATTGCTCACAGCCAAACTTTAGGTTTGCTGCACGGCTGATGATGGTGCCACATCTGTTGAAGGCCAGGCACTGGTAGGAGCCGGCGTCACGGTCGTGCTGCGGATTTGTGATGACCAGGTTTCCAGCCACCAGCGTGTAGCGCAGGTCTGTACCCAGTACCACCTCAGTGCCATTCACCTGCCACCTGAGACACACACACACACACTGTAACTATACTGTGGAAGAGTGCTGACAGACCATCAAAGCTATGGACATGAGGACATATCTTGTTAAGTACTGTACATGTATCTTGCTTGTTTGCATGCCCTGTGTGCATAACCATTAAAAGACTTGAGGGCACATTGCATATTACAGTAACTCAGTCAGGGTATAAGTTTATACACTGTAAGGGTAGGAGGTCAGTTCTCTAGATACATTATCTGCTTTTACCAATGCAGGATTGCTACCTACAGATACTTCTATAGTAAGAGAATTGCATGCAAAGATTATTTTTGAGCAAGATCCATAAAAATCCGAAACTTTTATGGATGTTGTCTACTAATGACAATGGAGAGCTGGCACGGTGTTAGATGTCACTTGTTTCATCTCTACTGTAGGGATGCACTGCAAGAATGCAAATTATGCCCATTATCAATCGTAATTATATAATGATGATAGCTAATTCATGTAATTAGTGTAATGAGCGGCTGTTGTGTAATATGCCTGATTAGGCAGCAGGGGGCGTGTTACCTGTAGGAGGCAGCAGGGCTGGCTCTTGCCTGGCAGCTGAGGGTTACTTTCCCTTCTGCCAGGCCCTCTGGGTAGATCAAGCCCACAGGCTGCTCTTCAAACACTGGCCCGCTGTCGTGGCCCGACACACACATATCTCCACCTGCATGTGAACACACACACACACACACACACACACACACACACACACACACACACACACACACACACGTGTGAATGCATGCACATAAACACACTAGTACAGAGACTCACACAACACACAAAAAGGGACACAATCACACAGGAACACACACACACACACACAGCTTAACAGTATCATTTTCCACCTAGGCTGGCACTTCTGCTCTGAAAAGGCAGCATTAAGGAAAAACCTGACGAAGGAGGATGCTGGAGCATGTTTTTCTGACCTGAACTGATTGTAGCTGGAACTCACAAAACATATGTATCCCTGAATGAGCACTCACACACCTACACACACAGCACACAGAGTACAAATCACATTCCACCTAGGTCCCTTCCCGTAGGTGACTTTGAGTGACTCACATCCCTGATCATTGCAAAAGGAAATACATTTGGGTTATTCTATCCTGTTACATCAGAGAAACACAAGGAGCCTAAAATACATCCTCCTTTCCTAGATTTAATTTAGGAAATGGCACTCCAGATGTTTTGGTAAAAAAAAAATCCTGTCGTAATTGCCACATTATGAATGGTATCTATATATAATTCATAATTAAATGCTGTGCAAAATAATTCATAATTCAATGTGTCAAGCAGAAAGGCCATCACATCTGTGTCATCTCTGTGTACGTCTTGACTATGTGATGAGGCCTTAGAATAATAGGATTTAAGAATGATGGTGAGTTAAGTGTGCTGACATTGCACTCCATGGACCTGCCCATTGTGGTAGTGGGGAGGGACAGGACGGGTCGTCTGACAGCTCAAAGACAAGGGTAGGTGGGTGGTGAGAGTGGGGGGACTTAATGGCATGACGTTTCAACATTTGCATCAATCATTCATGATCCTTTTAACCCTGTGAAACAAGGAAATGGGCTGAGGAGGTGGTGGCGAGGTGCTCTCCTCTCCATCTCATCGCCTACTGATTTAAAATAACACCATCAATAATGAATCCACTCTTAATCTACAAGCCCTGCTCTGCCCCCCTAAACCCCCCACCCTCTCTCCTGTGTCTCTCTCGGGGGGTGTGGGGGGTGGGTGGGGCACTCGGCTGATTCCAACACACTCTGACACACTTTGACACACTCTTCACGCTTCAGTCTGACAGGTGACCACTGCTGAGAGACCAGGAGCAGGAACAACATGGACCTCCCAAGGCACTGGGGAGAGCCCATCAGTAAGATCAAAATGATCCCCTTCACCTCACCTCACACACACACACACACACACAGACACATGCACACTCACACACACCCACATCCTCACACACACTCACTCTAATAGCAATAATGAGATAAGAACTAATAGAGTGGGGCTTAAAGCAGCACCCAGTAGGATCAATGGAGTATTGATTAAGTGCACAGAGTCTGCACTGCATGTCACTTTTAAGAGAGTAGCACAAGAGGCCCCACTCAGTGGAAAAATCCTGGATTGCCGTTGTGGGCACTGCTATGAGCGAGCACCCACTGGTCAAGAAACACAGCTGGGGAACGGTGAGGTCAGGTGAGGAGTGGTCGAGAGGGAGAGGCAGAGGATACTCACCGATGGCATAGGTCAGGGCGACAGAGCTGAGAGCCAGCAGGACAGACAGACCCCTCATCCTGCGCTCACGGCTGGGCCTGAGGAGTAGGAGGATAGAGAAAAAATGAGCATCAGAGCATTAGACGCAGGGATGGGTGCCTTTCAGGTTTCAACCAATATTGGTGGTCACATCAGTACTGAAACCCCATGGTACCTTTATTCAGTACTTCTCTCTGTCTGGACATTTAACAGCAGACAGAAGCTGCTGACTAAAGCAACAACTGAAGCTATCCAAGCTTAGTACATCTCATTTAATACCTTCATAGGCCCGGTTAAGGAACCTGGCTAGCATACAAGTAGCCTGAAAATTGTTGGTTCAAATCCTGACTTAGCCCTAAGTGAAATATGTAAACAAATATGTAAATCGCTTTGGATAAAAGCATCTGCTATGGCAAAAAAGTATTGAAAGTTATTTGATACTTTGTCAATACTACATCTGGTCAGAACCCTTCAGTATCCAACCCTAGTTAGGCACCAGGCACCGAACACAATTACCCAACACTAGAGCCCACACCAGAATCAGGGTGGTATAAGCACAGGTGCCCTCCAACAAGCCCAAGGTTACACAACTCAAGCACAAGGACATGGGACTGTTGGAGAGACCCTGTACTGTATACACTTCCAAGTGGATAGAGAAGATGACTAATTAATGATGATAATGAATGAAGCGGTGAAGGTCAACTCCTGTGACACATTCAGGTCCCAGTGTGATGGGGACAATGTGAATGGGTAACATGCTTTTGTGTAATGTTTTCTTTTGTTTGCTTTTTAACAACAGCAGTCTCAAACATGCTGTTCAAATGAACATTCTTTCTCTCTCACACACACACACACATAGAAAGAGAGAGAGAGAGAGAGAGAGAGAAAGAGAATGCATTCTTTTCTAGTTGCCTTTTAGACAGAAGCTGCACTAAATGACATCTCCGAACGTAGAGAAGCAACGGAAAAAGACCAGACCGTGCAATAATGTCTGAAAGACTAGCATGCCTCAGTGCCACAGTTCGGCTATCAAATAATGCCTGAACAAATTTCTTTCCCATATCCTCACAGTTTCAAGAGGGGTACATACGCAGCTCCCTCAACTCACTCAAAACCACTCTCCAGGGAACTCCATCTAATATAACAGGCAAGCACTGTGTCAGGGCAAGGGCAGGATGACAGCAAATTTCATATATCTGACTTTGACACGCACAGTAGCTGTTCCTACAGAGAGTGTGCTGTCAGAATTAAAAGGCAAAAATTTGGTATCCTGATTAATAAGGGGCTGTCTTCTAAAAGGTCCAAAGCAGCTAATTTACTGTAACGAGGGTAATTTGAAGGCTACTTAAAATTTTGGGGAGGACTTTGATTACTGGTAGTGGATTTTGCTCCAATGAAGCCTTGAACAAAGCCAGCCGCTCCATTTCTAACACACATTGTGTGTGTGTGTGAGGAGTAGAAATCATCTGAAAGAGGATATTGTCTAGCTAAGCTGAAAAACAGAGGACATTAATCCCCTTTCGTCTCAGTTGAAGGGTCTCTCGCTCTCTCTCTCTCATTTCTCCAATTCGCCTCTTTACTGTGAGACAAGCTCAAGCCTGAATGGGTCCTTTAGCTAAGCAGGGAAGTCCAGTGAAAGCAACACCACAAAGAACAACAGCACGTTGAGAGAAACAGTGCAATGTTCAGCTTCGGTGCACTAAGACAAAAAGACACCAGGGGCTATCATATATCACACAAAGAGTGGCCATCTTTACTACATGCTCAAGGCTGCAACTGTTCACAGATGGTCTTTGACGACACTTGAGATGCAGCTGGAGCCTGGTTAGGTGACTGACTGATGGTGTAAGGTGTGTCAGTGAAGGCTTTGCATCAGGACCACACAAGAAACAAGCATGAGGGAAAAAAGCAGTCAGGGCCACACAATAATTGAACTCCCAACATCGAGTGGAACATCGACCACTACCTGGCCAGCGCCCAGGTTCTCCTCAGGATTCAGCAGATCCCTCGAAACAGGAGACATCCACCCCCCTAAACATGATTCAGTGCACGGCGCCCTTCAGGATGAGGTCCATATTTTATTTATCTTTCATGCTTTCACGCCTGGGGCGGTGCTCCTTGAGTGCTCCTGAGGCAGCTGCTTGGATCCAACCCCCCACCCCTCACCCCCCATCAGCATCACCAAAGCCCCAAATTCTAGCCTCTTACACAGCAGGGGGTCCCTGGGCAGACCACACAAGCTGTATTTATTTAAAAGTTCAATTCGATCAGGCCATGTCTCATCTTAAAGCTACACACAAGGCACTTGGGGATGAATGTGCCACAGTAAGTTTGTATAGGGGTTTGCTCAAATCCAACTTTTCTAAACCCCCTAAAGAACCCCTTGACTTTGGACACTTGCTGATACCAAGCACAGATCGATCCACTAGTAGTGTTTTCTGAAGTGTTTCACACTAAAACGTGTTGACACAGAATAGTGTGAAATGCCCCATGTGCGTTCACACCTAGAGCTACTGAAGGTAAAAAAAAAACAAAACAAAAAATTTTTTTCTATTGACCAGGAACCAGGAAAGTTCCAGGAGTGTTTTGAATGACCAAAGCAATGAGCGTCAAAATATGGGCAACTAGGGTGACTAAAAAAAAGTTAAAAACGGCTTTATGCAAATACGGTATGATGTGCTTCGGTTTGATTGGTGATTTTTTTTATGTATGTCTTCACTATTTCACAGCTTTAGGAGTTCTTGATGTGAACGTACAGTCTGTCTGCCTATGTCTAATATGCAACATCGATATCAGATCAGTGCATCCCCAGTTTTCAGCTAATCATGGTTACTCCAGAAGTCAATTGGGAGGGGTGTTATGTCTAGTATGACTAGTAGTTGATATCTGTGTTAAAGTGACCTATATGAATGAAAATTAGACAAATAACACATAGATATCTTGATTTGGTTTAGCCACTTTGAACATTTGCGTAAAAGGCATCCCCAGTGGTGAGCGTGGGCACCATAGTGTCCAGACGAGAGATTAATATCTCTTAGGCTCTTGGCAACATGAGACCATTCATCCCAGTAACACGACACCAGCCCTCAGACTCAGTGCCACGGCTGCATGGTGACTCACAGGGTGGACAGTGATTGGCTCTTATCCTAATCTCTATCTCTCTGTCCCTCTCATTCCATCTCTCTCTCTTTCTTTCCCCCTCTATCTCTCGTTCTCTCTCTCCTCACACTCTCTTCCCCTATCTCTTTTTTGGGACCCCAACCCAGACACAGCCATGGTCATGTTCTCTGGTCAGATGTAAAGATGCAGCAGACCTACCTGCCCACCCCTAGACATGATTGAGGATCCTTTCATTTGGATTAGATCTCATCCATTGTGATCATTCCACCTGAGCTTAATAAATACCCCAGTACAGATACATCCCCATAACATAATGAGAACTCAATGTTGTAAATCAGTAAAACATCAATCCCTATCTGAGTCTGGCACAGCTACCTAAAGCCTGGCAGTCACTCTAGTACTTCCCACAATGCCTTTTTTAAACTTTCTGACAAGAGAGGGAAAAGCTCTGTTGTCCTGTACTGAAAGCACAAAAGAGTGTCGGGGTTCATAAGCAGTAGGGTCACACACACTCATAGCTTTGATGTAACCCTGTGAAGCCCTTAACAGTCTAGCTTCTGTTCTCTCTTCTCCCTTACACACAGACACACAGACACACACACACACACACCTGGAGACGTGGTGTTATGTGCTCATTTGAAGTCAGATTAGTAGATTAAATCAGACTGGATCTGTGTATGTGTGTGTGTGTGTGTGTGTGTGTGTGTGTGTGTGTGTGTGTGTGTATGTGTATGTGTATGTGTGTGTGTGTGTGTGTGTGTGTGTGTGTGTGTGTGTATGAAGGAAGGGGGCCTGTGGTTTGGCTCTGTTAGCTCGGCTTGAAAGCAAACCAGGGTTATTGTGCACCACCTGTTCTAACAGGACACTAATTCCCTAAGACAACAGCACATTGAGCTCCACTTCTTGTCTAGAAAGCAAACCTGGAGACCGTACATCAGGGTATGTATGTGTGTGTGTGTGTGTGTGTTTGTGTGTGTGTGTGTGTGTGTTTCTACCTCTGCTTATCTGCCACACATAGTCATATGAGATGAGAGAAAGAAAGAGAGAGAGAGAGCAAACTCTTGACTCCTTTTTCCTGATGCATCCACAACAGCAAATGTGTATTTGCCTCCTTTAGTGAGAATCATGCATATGATTTCATGCCTGACCTTACTCACAAGTAATTAAACTGCCTATTATTATTCCTTGGGGGTATTACCAAATTAATCTCATTGGAATTAATTGAGCAAATTATTTTGGTTGAATAATCACTTTAAGAAATCTCTGAACTGGTGGTTGCCTGTTGAAAAATAATGAGCTAACCTCTTTAATAGTTTACAGCGGAGCACATAGAATAGAATCATATAAATACAGGTTCTCCTCTTCTTGTTGGGTCCGCTGCTGACTGCACACAAGAGATAGGAAACATAATCACTGTCCTGGACCCGTCACAGAGATGGTAGATCCAGAGATGGGGGTGGAACAGTCAAAAGAGATGACACCAAAGAAAGCAAGAAACCTGCACCTATTAATGAGCCTGCAATGCTAGCTTTTAGTTAACTGTTCTGAGCTGCTTCAACAGAACAGGCACCCAAGGCGTCGCTAGAAGCGAAACGTTGATGATATGCTATGCTAGTACATCTTCATGTAAACATCTAAATTATGGTGCTTCTTTATAAAGGAAAAAGATTTGGACTCCACCTGTCAGTGTTGGTACTGTGATACATAAGGAAGGGGCGAGAGAGAGGGAACAGCTGTGTCTCCAATCAAGGTGTATGTGCAGTGTGATGAGGATGTCACTGTCTGGGTGTTGTCACAGCCCAGTGGGCAAGGAAGGCTAACTAACAACCAGCCAGCGCCTACCTTCCTGACACTAGTCTGGAGCTGTCACAAGAAAGACACGCCACCGCCGTGACACATCTGTGACGGCAAACAGATGGCAGCGCCTCATGTGCAGGGACACAAAATTAACTGTTTCCTTTTCTCCTTTCTCTCTCTCACACACACACATAAATTCACACACATACAAATACAAAACCACATTCAAATAACACATAATACATGTGGTAAACAGTGTGGCATGAATAGAAAATAGGAAAATAGTCATTGCCATTCAGTTCTTTGCTCATGTAAACATCTCTGTATTTAATGTCCATCTGTCTGTTGATTTTGTGCATTTGCCAGTCTGTGCAAGTGCGTGTGTGTGAGAGAGAGAGAGAAAAAGAAAGTGTGTATGTGTGTGCGTAAGAGAGATAGAAAGAGAAAGTGTGTATGTGTGTGTCTGTGAGAGAGAGAGAGAAAGAGAAAGAAAGTGTGTGTGTGTTAACACGTGCAGGTGTCTATGCATATGGCATTCAGAGGGCTCTGAGGATGGCCGTACCCCCCCGAGCGAGCTTGGCAGGAGTACCCGCGGCACGCCAGGGTGATTTCATTTGGTGCACGAGAGAGCCGCGTCTGTGTCAGGGGGGCACAGAACAAAAGGGGGGTCTATTCTACCCCTCACCCATCCCTCCCATCCTCCCCACCCATTCAGTCTCCCCTGACGCACACACACACACACACACATACAACACAGCCGCCTTTATGCAAACACACGCACACACACACACACACTTCACATTAGCACTGGACGGAGCCTCAGCCACACACTCCATCCCTTCACGATGCCTCCACTGCCTACTTCATCACACACACAAGCCGCCCATTCTTGCTTGCACCCTCTCAATCTCAGACGGGAGAGTGAATGTCTCAGGATGTCGATCCTTGACCTTTGGTCTCCACTGACCTCCAATGAGCCCTCTGTGCCCGTCTCGGACCCATCTCACGGGAGGTCACACGGCCACAGCTGGCCGAGGACATCGCAGGGTCAGGGTCAGACGCTGAAAGGGTCAGCATCAGAGAAGGGACAAAACTTCCACTGAGCAATTATTGTTTTTACTCAGTGTTTGCCGTCCATGTTTGAGTGCAGTTCACATAAGAGCAACAGAAAGGATTCTGGAGTGTTAATGCTTAGTGGAAATATAAAATATTAGCCATCAATTGCTATATGTTTGCTAAATGTTTCCTCAATGTCACCACAGTGATGCACACAGACACAGACATGCACACGTGTTTGCACGTATACACAAATACACACACATGCAGCCACACACATACACACACACACACTTGCTTCCTGAGAGGACACAGGATTTTATGAACTGACTGTAGGGACAGAGCACTGACCTTTCCCCTCACTCTGACCTGTCCTACTCTGGCATGCTTCCAAAGGAGAACCAGAGATGAGATAAGGTCAAGACACTAATGGAGGTGTGAAGGAGGGAGATTTTTTCCGCTTAGCAGAACAAAGACACAAAAGTGCTTGGGCAGAAGGGAACAGAACTGAACTGTGTAAGAAATCTGTGCATATGACTACGCCCTTCTCTCTCGGTTTGTGTGTGTGTGTATGTATGTGTGTGTGTGTATGTTTCAACAATGCTTCAGGAGGGATTACACAGCAGTCATATGAGTCACTGTAGAAAGAAGTTGAAAGGTGGGGGGGGGGGCTTTGAAAGTTTTTCAGTAGCAAATAGAGTAGGAGACAAAGCCAAAATGATCCAAAGCAAATTGAATGAGGCGTCCCACAGACACACACTCTCCTTGTCCCTCTCTTCACACACGTTCCTCTTCTGGGGCTTTGCGGCACGCAAACAGTTGGACTGTGCTAAAGTCAAATTTCCTGAATCTTTTATGAGAATAAACCAGCCAGCCTGATTCATGTGGAGACTCCAGCTATATTTACCATTGATTAGGTCATAAATCATTTCTTTGTTTGCTGGCTCTCTGAAAGGAGTTGCGGGTTGATTGAGGCTCAGTATAATTGGCCACATTTGTGTTTTCCTTTATTGTAATGGTTGATGGCTGACTTAAGTGGAGAAAACCAGATGCAGGAACATTGGATCTTGTGGTCAAACTGAACCATCCTCTTCCCACAATGCTCTCCTCTATAATGACTGTGTGGTGCCGAAGCGCCTGTGTTCACCACATCTACTGGAGCGAAGAACACCGTTCGCAGTTGTTCCCATTGCAATGACAGCCACAACAAGATGAACACAGCAAGATCTGGATATGGTGAACAACATGCGAGTGAACAAAAATGATACAGTAGTGATAAAGTGTTGCATATCTAACAATTCATACTAAACCTTGAAGTTTTCACATAGCTTTTCTTGTTCACTGTCCTCTGCCCTTCACTGCACTCCTCCCTGTATTAGTGCTGCTCTTCTCTTTACTCTAAACCTTAAACATGCCATTCGAACATCTGCATTAGTCTATGTGATGCGCAGGTACACTCCGCATAAACACTTAAAAAGTTCCAGTGAAACATAGGCTGAGATACTAACAACAATGTAATAGTACAAGGCAGTATACCCACTACAGTCACAGACCATATATCCACTACAGCAAACTAGACTACAGCACTGACACTACTTCATCTATCACATTCATTCATACCTCTCCACACTAGAACTGTGTTGTTTTCCAGTCCAAGCATTACTGGCAAAAGACTAAACCAGGTGTTTTGGGATTTCTGTGTCTCATCCCAGCTCATAGTTGTCTCAGTTGTGTTTGGCAGTTACATGTTTGCAGTTGGGTGATGGGAAGACAGAGACACCAACACCCACATTTGGAGACTTCAATCCACAGACCCACGCATCACAGAACGACCCCATTTGAGTGGGAAACTATGAGGGGCAAAGAAACCACAGAGGAAAGTGTCTATCAAAGAAAGACTTTGTTCAAAGGACCAGTTGCAAGGAAGTCTCATTCTTGTCACAAAACACAGACCGAGAAAGTCTTGTCTTTGTTCTTAAAAAGCGGTGTTTGCCCAAAGTGTATCTATAATCTCAAATTCACAAAGAGGACGAAGACATCTCATTCCGCTGGGGTGAGTCACAGATTCCTTCTCCTAGATGCTAGAAATACCGATTTCTTATGCTCCTTCAACACAAGCTTCTGTGAACAAGGCAAGAGTTCGCAAGTAGCAACTTTCAACAAGCTTATACTCGGCTAGTTGAACGTCAGTTACTTGAATACCTGACTTACTTTGAGAGACACAAAATGCTAACCTGACCTCACAAAATGCCCGTATTTCTTATTTGGAAAACGCAATCCGCATGATAAAATATTCTGCCAGTGTTTTCGGCTTGCAATGTAGGCTACCTTTCGGGGCTCCAAGCCGGCTTGTGGGCTATGTCCACCTGGGCTAGTTTCAGAATATAAATCGCTGGTCTCCCGTTAGGCACGAAGAGATTGGTACATCACACTCAGCCCGCTGCATTACGACATGCCCATCATACGCAATGTACCCCGGTCGGTGCTGTGCACATCCGGATCACACTGGATAACGAGGCCCGCTACTCATACATGACCGAGTCTGTACCTTGCTTCTCCAGTGCGGGCCAGAGCCGTACAATCATTTAAACCACTGCCCCAATAGATCGACAATTATTGCTTTTTCCTCCATTGCCATTCTAAATTAAGCGACATCACTGGGGGTATTTAAAGAAACCTGTATTCGCGCACTGAAGAAGTAACCACAAGTGAAATGTGCTTACCGTAATTAGACGACAACGATAATAACAGGAAAGAACTGGACGCAGGATGTTGCCTCAGTGGCTGTTTTGACTCCCAGCAGATGAGATGCGTATACTACCGATCATGCGCAAGGCGGAGAGTGATGCGGCGCGCATCCGATGCTCTGTGGAGGAGAGGAGCCGACGGGACTGAGATAAGGAGCGTCTCGGACGTGTTCCGATGTGGGCTATTCGTCAGCAGAGCGCTTTTGTTTTTCTGTGCCTTCGGAACGTGCTCAACGCTAATGTGTTTAAGCTCGCCCTCTCTTACTGTTTTTTTTTATTGAGAAACACTCTCTCTCTCTCTCTCATCTCACTCTTCCAGCATGCTCCAATCCACTGCTTTCATTCACTAGCGCACAGCCCCTCCCAGACTTACCTTCGTTGTCTTCTCGGATTGAGATGAAATCGGAGAGAATTTTGTTCGGTGCTTTGTTGCCGTCTTTGTTGGTGTCGGTCTCTTGTGCGCACTGAATCATTTGCGGGGCGGAATTGGGGGTAGGTGGGTGTGCGCCCTTCCCCCCTCCTACCTCTCCAGTGAAAATGTTCTGCAACAATATGCTCCCAGCACACACAATTGGGAATCTCTTCCCCCCAGAGATAGAGAGAGAGAGAGAGAGAGAAAGAATGTTTTTTTGTGTCTCACACAATTTCGAGGAGGCCACACCTGGTGCCTGAGAAACGGTTGCACACACGTTTTCTCGAAGTGTCTTATTAGCACCCGCCGCTCACACCACATCATGTAACACCTACTGGTCCTGTGATATTGTACCGAATTCACACCACCACAGGCACCACAAAATGATACCAGAATGATTACAAAATAAGAGTGTCATGCACAGAATAAACAAACTCTTGGTGGCATACAGAAAACATACAGGCCTAAGCATACACTTAGGCCTAATCTAATGATGTTTTAGCAGGTATGTATCTGCTGAACACCATAATTATCTCTACATAGACAAAGCTGCTTGTGAAGTAGTACAATTATTATGTACAATTTATACAAGATTGCTTCATGCCCATGTTTATGCAGATCAGGTTGTCAGGTTGACTTTATGGTTCTCACTCAACTAATTCAAATCAATGCACTCAGTGTGGAATGATGTGGGAAAGAGTGTAAGACCAGCAAATGAATTGGACAGTGTGCCACAGCGGAATCTGTTTTAATGAAATTAGCATTTTGTTCCCCTACAAGTGACAAAGCCACCTAATTAAAAGCTGGTTAGCTTGTCAGGCTGCCACAGGACAGATGTTCAGTCCAGATCTAAATGACCTTTCTGATCCTTCATTTAAAGACAATTGCTCTGAGATCAGCACCAAAGGGCAGAAAGCCAGGGTGAGATAATGGATGTTATCAGAGGAAGTCGCCAAGGAAAAGAATTCGATAAAGATAATACAGTCAGACAGCCTGGCCTGTGTATGAGGCTGAGATGTATGTAGGCTTAAGAAGATCAAGTTACAGACTGAAATCATAAATGTAGTAAGATGACACCTATCAAAAGCTCAAATTATGCCTCATTATTTAACCTAGTAGAGGACTGGAATATTATGGCTGTTTTTCACAAAATAGCAAAAATAAGATTATTGCTTAATGTATCATACTATGTAAAACGATACAAGAAAAGTGAAATTTGCATGAATTTTGCATTTACACTCTGCAGAGGTCACGGTTAATGAATGTCTTTAATAAGAGTCCATTTTCTTGGTGGTGCTACTCAAACCTCCACTTATCTTAATGACTTGATGCTTCCACTAACAGTGTCCTATTCTCTTCTACTTCTGCTGATCTCTGCAGCACATTTGCATGGCTAGGTAAGAGCTTCATGGGCAGTCAGTTTAGTTCAGTAATTGGAGAGTTTTCCCTTATATATATTTCCCAGATATTTAATATATGGACGCCCTGCTGTGTATGTGTGTGTGTGTGTACATATGTGTATATATATGCAAAAATTATTTGCTAAAATGAACAATAAATATTAGTAATAAAATAAGTATATACAGTTAGTATACAGTACATGTAGGAAAGATAGATTACTTTATGTCCACTATTCTAATTACTTCTTGGGCTGAATTGTCGGAATCCAGGCCCCTGGTGCATGGAGTTGTCTGATTAAAACCACACCCACATCCACAGCTAGGCTAAATGCCATACATCCAGACACACTGAGTCAAAGAGTGTCAGTCAAACACAGTTTTTCCAGACATGGTCAGATGACACGTGTTTCGACCCGTTTCGGGAACAGACCTGACTGCTGCTCTCCTCTGGGCTCATGCGATATTGCCAGTCGTCTCAGCTCCGACGCCCCTGGGATGCCCCCACATCCCGCTTCACTCCCCTTGCCTCCCTGCCCCAGACGGCTCTCACAGGTCGTATTCATTTTCATATTAGCGGCTCACACCATGCAACACAAAACATGTCTCACCAAGCACCATCAGGGACCGTGTGTTTCTTGTCTGTGGGTTATTGGAGTCTTGTTCTGCCTAATACATTCTTTTCTTTCAGCCTGAACTAGCCTTTTATTCCCATCTTTGTATTCTTCGATTTGATTTTCTTTTTCTGTGTAATTATTAAAGATAAAGGCACTGATGGCATAGGAACCTTTCTTTTAATCAGATTTACTTGATTCAGAAATATTGAGTAATTCATAATTGTTTCTCAGAGATTGGGGTGGGTGGGGGGACATTATTGCTGTAAAGTAATTCACTTAAACCACCAGTTTAAATGAACATTTGAAGGTAAATACAATAGCTCAAAAGTCTTTTCATTGTACCCTCATCTACATCGCATTAATGTCTTTAGAAGTAATGGGTGTACACATGGTCACATTATCCTGGTCAATACATGCTTATGATGTAATCTTCTGTTCTTGGCTATTAATGACAGGGCTATGATTGAGCCTTGGGCTGGATTTCCCTAAAACTCCCAATGGGAAGGAAAACCTTCTGTTGATGTAGAGGATCAATAGCTTTGATTCCTGAGTGATACCTAAAAGCCCACCGAAACCCAAGTGCTCACGGCCCCACCACTGCTGCCATTTGCCGCCGTCAGCCTTGACGGATGACAGGCAGGATGATATGCCGGCGCCGCTACCACCAATCTCCTGGCAGAGACTGCACTCTGTCAGGAGCGATAGAGAGCAATCATTTTGGGGCTGGAAAAAAATAGAAAGGCTTTCATGCCTCTTTTTCTCTCTCTATTTTTTTTTACTCTCTCATTCTTTCTCTTTCTCTCTTTCATATTCACATGTGCATTCACACACACACACACACACACACACACACACACACACACACACACACACACACACAGTTGTGCAAAATCCAATCTTCTGCCCTTAGTCAAATGGAAGGAATTATAAAGGTACCATTCCAGCTATCTGAAAACCCTATGCCACTCATTCTGACTTCCTTAAAAAAAAGAATAACTGTCAGAAATGGTCCGTCGAGAGGTTCTTCAACTAGTTGCATTTCACTTTTAGTCTTCCCTCTATCTAATGTCTCCTCTCTCCACCTTCACCTCCACCTCAGGGACCATTACCATTTAGATGGCTGGTTTTATTTGGCCCCTCTCCTCCTGCTCTGGGGAGGGATGGCCCGGGGCAGGCAGTCTGCTGGAGAGATGCTTCGGGCCCTGGACTTGGGCATCCAGGAGCCCCCAGTGACTGCTACCAGGGATGGGTATGACTAGGCTTCCTACTTGCAGTATGGGAACAAAAATACTCTCTGCTTTAGCTTGACATAGAGAAATTGGGGATAACAAGGAGCATAGCTCAGTGCAGCGCAGCAGAAGACACATAATACGACATGAACTTTGTCTGAACAGTTGTAGGGCTGTGCTGCCCTAAATGAGGCATTTGGTATTCATATTGACAGTAGAGTCCATATTATCTGCTGGGATTACACTAACTGTATGAATAGTTCTGAACTGAATTGTACTGACAATACAATTACTGTAGTTTTGAGAATACTTAATGCAAACATGTGCATTATGATGTGCCCATTACCAATTGGCTGTGTTCTGTGTTCCTCTTCCAGTATACGTGTTATAAAGGTAGAGGAGAATATGAGAAACAATTGATGCCTCACTGTGCCATATTGAACCTGGATTCAAATTGTGCAGTATACCGTACTGGACACTATTTTGCAATGTGATTTTGACACAAAAGTATAATCCATCATTTTTATTAAAGGAATTATCTACGTTTACATTTATGTATTTATCAGTGTTAGTTAGTGTTAGCTGACAGTCCACAATTTCTCTCTATGTTGTACCAAATGCTGTCACTCTTATACGTACTGACAGCATCTGGGAGCCTCAAAGAACAACGATATGGGCTGATTGACTCCATATTTTTTCTTTAAGGGTTAAAAGTATATGCATTGGCATTGACATAAATTATACAAGATACTGTAACTCCAAATGAAGAACAAAACTCTCATAGAGTTTGAGCAGATCCAAGGCAAATTTATGCTGGTTGGTTAGTTTATCAAAGTTGGAGAGAGACTTTTAGCGTCAGCTGTTTTCATGCCCTGAGGGAAACCCTACAGAATCCCACAAGGAGCCTTGGATAAAAACATTCTCTTTGGATGCAGGAGAACTTCATAAGGGGCTTCTGAAGTGTAGTAAAGTACATGTTACATTAGCGTTAGCAAACGGCCAGTAAGAAAGACAACCTTCTAGAGGATCTGCTGTCAAATTACATACTGTTGAGGCTAGACAGAGGGGAAAAGTCTGCTTCAGTATCGTTATAACTTGGATCAGAGTAAGATCCCTATGAGCTTTCGAATACTCTCGGGATATCATGGAAATAAGAGCAATTTGTTTCATGGAGTTCCCTGAGGTAGGTAATCTTCAACAGATATGCCACCATGGCCCTAAGGTATAAGCCACATAATCATAAAACCTCCAGTGGACATTACTGCCTGGAAACTAGTTTTAATCAATATGCAATGACTAACGGTAGGCTTGGACTGAAAACAGATTCTGAAAAGAAAACAAAAATGGTCGAAAGAAGCACAGAGTTGCTTACAGCACCCATAATGTCACCAACAGCTCAAAGAGTGAAATCACCGCCCACTAAACATCTGAAATATCTGAACTCAGCCCAGCCATTACCCTACTTCCTCCTTCAATGTTGTCTCTACCAAATGGTGTCTAGCCTTTCATTTGGCAAGGAATTTCAAAGTCTAAAAATGTGTTTGACAAACTGCCAGGGAAACTGCTATTTCTAATGTCTCCAGGTCTTGAGATAAGACTAAGCCAGCTGTATGATCAGTGTGCCATCATGGCACAGGACCAGCCCAGGAAAAAGCAGGGTATAGATTGAGAAGGATCACCTTCAACAATTCCATGAGGATCTATCAATGTAAAGAGAATTTTTTGTGTCTAATTGACACCCTGGGAGGTCGACCATCATACTGAGTGAGTGAAACATTATTTTCTTCAAGGCGAAACTGAACGTTTAACCTTATGATTTGATTGCTCATTTCCCCAAATAAGTCCAGTGGCATTGGCATACGTTTGAAATGGCCTTGTTTATGATGTCCTGCTGACTCATAACATATCCTGACTGCAGAATGCCTGGGGCAGTATACAGCATTACAGTATATCTAACTTCAACAACATTATTTTTCAAAGCACAACCCTTAATTTGGTGTTTTCATGCATGAACATGCTTTGTTGAGTCTGGGGTACCGCTAAAATGCTTTGAATCTTCATTAATGATGTGCAATGCAACAATTATACAGTGTGCACTAAGCAGGCGCAGCATATGCCTACAGTACAGATGGCTGCCTTTGACAATGTGAGGCCAATTAATAGGGAAATCTGTAGTCTGCCAATCACATTGGCAATGAATGACAAGGAAAGGGAGGAGATTGGGGAAACAGACGCTGGGCAGATGATATGTACCTAACCCCCTCCACACAAGTCCCACTCTTACTCACCTACTTTCAACCCCCCCCACTAACACACAACCCGTCTTATCTCAGTGGATGGGCCCCATGGGAACAGACCCATTAAAGCCCATTACCCCGACAGAGGGAACACGAGAGGACAGAACCATCGATCCTGCAGGAGGGGTGGCCTGCCCCATCTCTCATCTGTTGGCCCCTTCCTCGGGTGGTCTGACATTTTCAATCAGCCCTCCGAAGTTTGGAAGTGACATTGACTCGTGTCGCAAGACAAAAGGCAGACTTTGTGTGTCCATCTGGTAACAAGGTTTCGTGCCAAAACCTCATTGCCTGCAATCCTGACAGGCACTCCACTAGTTACTGCCCCCCCTTCCAAACACACTCACACACATATACACACACTCTCTCTCTTTCTCTCTCTCTCTCTCTCATTCACACACACTCTAACCACTAACACCATCTTCTACCTTCCAGCACCTTCCATGCCACCTTCCAATAAAGTCCAACTCTTGCCTCTGACAGGCCCAATAAGGAAGAGATAAATAACTGAGGGAATAGTTAAGTGAATTAATTTCATAGAGCACTTCCTCTCTGGACTGGCGGCATGCTGTGTGCTCCTCAGATGAAAGAAATTTGCAGACACTGCACATCATCCACACCCGCTCCATCTCCACGCTACCACCCACACTCTCCCCCCACACTCCACCTCCCAAAAAAAGCGGCATTTCCAAAGGCAACAGTGCTCCTCTGCAAAGTTAAAAGAGAGACCCATCTCTGAGGAGATTATTATGCCTGGCGGAACCCAGCTGCCCCTGAGATGCTCGCTTTCAAAACACCCAGAATTTCATCTCACGGTTCCACTCTAAACGCTATAATAGAGGCAGACTAATTCAGATATCAGTGACTCCAGCTCTTTCACATGAAGTCGACCAGAAATTTCATTTGAAGAGATTTCTGAGGCTTTTGGAGGAGGAAAATCAGTGTGCTATGATTAGAACAGTGAGAGCTGATTATCAATTAGTGTTAATTATCAGTTTTTGTGGATTAGTGGCATGTTCTGGGAAGGAGCAGAAGTGATGTTTTCCACACAGATTTCAGAACCGAAAGGCAAATATATTTAGTATAATATATTTAGTCCATTTATTTTTGGAGAAAATATGGAGCAGCGCTTGCCCAGGGAGAGTGGAATATGGATGACTTACAAGCAGGTGCGCAAATCAATCAAAGACCAGAGTATCAAAGAGTCTCACCATTAATTAACATGCTTTTAGAAAGAGAATGACGTTTTACTTAGCAGAAATTAAAGACCTCTACATGCCAGGAAGCAACAGAAGGGTATCACAAGGAACAAACAATGACAAAATATTTAAAGGTGTGCACATTTTTGACAGAGTAAAAAAATATGTGACCCAATCAAATCAAAGTAAATAATTAAACTAAATAACAATAATGAGAAAAACACACCATTACAATTGAACCATAAAAAGAAGGAGAAAATCTCCTGACTGTATTCCGCTGTCATCGACAATGTGAAATGTTAATGCAAATACTTCATAGATGAACATCCCTATTTTAGCATGCATTGAGATTTGTGGAAACTTTGATAAAAAAGATGTTGTATTTCATACCTAAAAGCCTTATCACAAAGTCTTATCACTGACTGTGTGTCACAGTATATAGACATCAGTTATAATAATATACATAATACTTGCATTAAGATCATTAACAATCTAATGTATACTGAATGTGCTACAATAGTAGAGAGTAAAAGTGTAAAAATGAAACAGTAACAGATGATAAATCCGATAATGCCTAACCCAGTGGGTTAACACATGGAGAATCCTCTCACTCACACAGGGGCTCAAGACACAGCAGGCAGTGGCCGAGCTAATGAAATGCAAATCTGGGGAGAGAGAGTGTGGATTGTTTTAAGAGGTGTGCTTAATTAATAAAAGATGGGCTTGTTTTAGGTCACCCTCTCCCTCTTTCCTCCTATCCCCCGAGTGCCCCAGCGCCAAACAACCCCAACTCCCCCAACCCCCCCAACCCAAACTCCCGACTCCTGGTGAGGGAGAGGGTGGTGGGTGAAGAACAAGGGAAGGGAGGAGTTTCCCCTCTCTTCTGACATGTGAGCTAATTGCCATCCAGTGGCTGGAGCACAGGACAGCTGGGCTGGGCAGTTCATTAAGGGACTTTTCTGTGGCGGGTGTAGGCACAGTGTCCTCAGGGACTCAGGGAAAAGAGAGATGAAAAGGAGGAGGGATGGAGGGAGTTGGGGGCTGGGGGTGGGGGACAAAACCTTCCTCCTCCCCCCCTCTGGTGTTACAGTGAGGGGGTCAGTGGTTGCCCCTGTTCCCCTCGTCTGATGCCTTAAGTAACATAAATAATTGAAAGAGCCTCGTGAGCAATGGAGGCTGTGGTTTTTAAGAGTGAAGCTCAGCTCTGCCCTCTATGACAAATGAACAGTAATTTGATTACACAGAACAACGCTTCCTCCAAAACGCTCGCTGAAAGTCTCACCCTGACAAATGATTTACTTAAGACTGACTTCAGATTGTGTCTGGAAGATGGATTGCCAAATGCTACATCAGTGTCAGATGACTCAGTGTTGTCTCCTTTCACAAACACAAAAGCCAGGCATCGCAGAAGCCATTTCACTTCACCTGAGGTTTAGTTGTTTATTGCACTCAGTCAAACTGCAGTACAAATACTTTGTCAACTTCAAAGTACATGAACTTTGATACTGTTGCAGATTGTGATTTGTTTGTTGCTGGTGTACGGTGCGTGCAACACCTACACTCTGATATTTCTTGTCTAATGGGTTGCGGCAGTGTGCAAAGCATTTGCAAATGATGAATGATATCATTAAGGTATTTTATCAAACACAATGCTGGACTAAAAGTCGTTTATACTTATTTTCTTTATCTACATGTCAATGTTTGTGCCTTTGTGTGGTCAGTGAAGGATGGAGTGTGTGTGTGTGTATGTGTGCGTGTGCGTGTGTGTGTGCAGGGAAGAACTGTCCAAAAAGCACTCTGAGAGATTGGAAAGTCCGAAAGGGTCCTTGAACTGGACCATTATGCTGTCATGCTGACATTAATTGACCTTGTCACACTTAAGATTGATGCTTTATGGTTCATGTATAAGGGAGTGGTGAGTTTATGTCAATCTATATGGGTCTCTTTTGTTAAAACTATTATGCTTCTACCACTGCAATACATGAATGTTTGAACTGATGTTTGTTTTCTTACATTTCATATTTCTCTCAGATACATCAAAATTACTCATTAATTCTAATTGGTGTAAATAAGTAATCGCTTAATTACTTCATGCTTGGCCTGCTAACTTGCTTGCCTAATCAGTCCACTGGTTGCTCTTCAGCATTTAAGGCATTAGCTTCTGCAAGGAAGCAGCAAGCGGAGGAAAGTTAATTAGCTGAAATACTATTTCAGACCTGATGCATGAGGAAGCTTGTTTAATAATATTAAAACTACTCAGTTGTCAAATAGAACCACTTAAAGTGTGTTTGTGTGTGTGTGTTTGTCTGTGAAAGAAACAGGGAGAGAGAGGGTTGGGGTGGGGGTGGGGGGTGAGGTTATGGGGTTATTTCCATAGCTGTGATAAGTGTCTCACTAACATCTTACAGAAGGTCTGTGGATAAAACATCATATTTGGGATTATGTATAAAATGGTACAGAACTGATTCTCTACCATAATGATTCTCTCCTATTTCTCAGAGCAAAAGCAACTAAATAATAAAAGAGCCATAGACCAACAGCCTAAATATGCAATGACATTTGTCGACATTCAGGCCATAAAATCCAGTAGAAATTGTGCCCTTGAAGTCTCCGATGACTAATGCATAGGCCTACTACTATTGCTACAGCCAAGAGCACTTTCTAAATTGGGAGGTTAAAATATCCACATTAAAATAACTTTTTTGTGTGTGTGTCTGGAGTGAAGTGAATCATCTATAAAGCAATATAAATCATAGAGTCAGAAAGGTCTTGGAGAGTGTGCCAAGTCTGACCTGAGGCACTCTCGGAGATTAAATCTGAAAGGGCCACAGGTCCAACGGACACGTTGGGACACTGAGTCTGTACATTAGGTCCCGGGGTGTGCAAAGCTGGCATCTGGTTGCAGAGGATCATAAAAGGGTGTGTCAGAGGGAGATTGTGCTCTTTGTGTTTCTGCTCCACTGAGGCTTGCTTTCAGGGGTCTCGTATTTCCCTGACATTCTGCATATCCATAAATTACATGCATTCATGATCAGTGTATGTATTGGCAGTATTAGTGGCTGATGTGTGGTTTCCCAAATGAGCAGAGTGAAAATCCATTATGAAAATACTGTGTATCAGACAGATTTAACAATAACAATATGAAACAATTAACAATATGAAATTAAAGGAAATTTTTAACTACATGAAAATACTGATACATTGTAATGGAGTCTTCCTTTGTTTCACTCAGGATTCAAATCTTTAGCCAGATCTTACTAGCTACTACATTAGTATTGTTTGAGCTATTTAGGGAGACTGTAACAGTAATGTTATATTGTATTATTTGAGATCACATCTTCGTTCAAAAGTAGTATTTTGTATCTGGACATTACAGTCATATTTACTAAATTATTTAGGCCTAACATCATTTCATTGCCAAACTTATTTACTGACTGGACACAATAGACATACTTTTAGATGTTTAGACTTGAGTAATCTGTATCAAACAACTGCAGAGAACAAAGGATTTGGGATGAACAGTGGCTGATAAATGACACAATACTCCATTTAGAGAAAATGACATAGCTTTACTATAAAGAAAGGCGTTTCTAGCAAGTTGCAGTATCTCATCATACACGCATACATGGTGAATATGGTAATCTGCCATTTACTTAGCTTTGACATAACATACAAACACTGGATGCCCAAGAAGCAGTACTTCAAAAGCTGTTCCCACACACTTGACAGTAAAAATGTGAAACAAAAAATCCTGACAAATTAAGTCAAAAAAGAGCTGAACGTTATTGTTAATGTTAATAAAAACACACTGAGACTCAGACTAATGGAGTATGTGCCCTATTTGTTTATATCCTATTGTTTTGCAAAACATATCTGAGGGTGACCATAAAAAAAGTAGACAATTATAATGATGTTACGACTGCATGTTTGAAAGAATCCGCCAATGAAGAACACAACCAGACACAGCTCCTGCTACAGACACTGAGGTTATCCACATTTTGAGTCATGTTGAATGGAGAACAAACGAGGAACGTAAAGATCATCAAGCTTAAGCACATCACAGAGAGGCCAAAGCTCAGATGCATATTTGGGATGCAATTCCACAGAATTCCATCAACCTTGAATGCATTAGGATTTCAGAAGAGTTACATGAAGATGTAATGCAATTATTAGTGATGTTCCTCTGTGTACTATGGATTATAACCACAACCTGATGAGGCACCATGCCTTGGCGCCCAAGCTCCCCCTGGAGGGCATAACAGGAAAGACAACATTCACAGACTTTCACCAGAGAAGAACAGAAGAGAAGTTGTCACTAGGTACATCAGATGAGCGAGTGGCAATAGTTGAAAGTGTTGAGTATATGACTGAGGTCTGAGAGCACAGTTTGTTGTTTGCAGGTGTGGCAGACATCTCTGGAGCACAGTTTGTTGCTTGCAGGTGTGGCAGACAGGATCACATGAGACATCCTATTGAAGCGGAACAGCTGGAGGTACATGGAGAACTCATCTGAGGGTGGCATCAGGCTGGCAAGTGGAAGGCAGAGGTCCCCACAAAGAACATGAGGGCCTTAAAAAGACATGGTCAAGGAAGACAAAAAAGAAAAAAACAAAACAAAACAAACATACATAAAAAAAAAAACACAAAGTGGGCACTTCCGTCCTCTTTAGCAGGTGTGGCTAGAATGCTACGTTACAGTTCCTAGAATATTTGCTATTTACATTGCCAGCAAACATCCCTCACAAGCTCCTGTTTAAAAGAGAGTGGGAGAGAGCTCAGAAATGAGAACAGGGACACAAATATGTGTCCTGACTGAACGAAAGAAACAAAGCCCTGGGCCATTCCCATGTGTGGCTGTTGGGCTGAGGTCCACCTTTCTGGGACTCGCCGGAGTCTTGGGTTTCCTTGCACTTATGCACCTAGCCTACAACAGCCTACATAGATATTTACATAGAATTAAAACAGGACATCTTCAGGGACTTAATTTATGTTAAATAAATAAACAATATATCATTTTTTTCTGTGTTGTGTAAAAGTTATATTAAATAAATTCTAAATATTAACACGTAATAACAATAATACAACAATAATACTAGAAGAGCAGCAGAATAAATCAATAAAACCTTTTTTTTTTTACTGTGACAGAGTGATATTAGTCGGAAAACAACTCCTGTCTTTAATAGTTAATTTTGATGTAAGTGTCTATTCAACTGAGTCGTTCTTGGTGTTGCTATTGTGTGTTTGTAGCTCTGTGGCAATAGATTCAAATTAGCAATTCAATCAATTACATATTAATAAAATTCTATTAGAGTTATAAATAAAAATGAACATAAATACACAAACTGTCATTTCAGTTCCAGCTCGAGTGAAATTGGGTGAGAGAGTGCTCTTAAATGGGAAAGCGGGATACAATTTGATGGATTGTTGCAAGTTACGTCAATATCCCTACGCTTTTATCACACTCTAGAGAATTCTATCTGTCTCTGGCTGGAGGGTGTGTTTGGGATGTGTCTATGTGTGGATTTTTGACATCAACAGAGCAGAAGCAACCCAGTGTTTTTGTGTCATATGAGTTTCTAACCATCTTCTACAACAGTTGATCAGTCAATGCGCTTGTGACAATCACATTACTTTAGAACCCATTACTCTAAATAGTGAAAGATATTTTGTTACATAAATATTCTCCCCTAAAAATATTTGACAGAATTTCAGGAATATAACAAAAAATCCACTGATTCCACTGATTAAGTGTGTTTTTGATCACAGAGTCTTCTCTTCCCCTAACACTGCAAACTGAACACTGAGCACTTAATTGCAATGCTAATGGCTAAGGCTCTCTGTTGTCAAACAAACTTGCAGTGTGAACTTAGGTCTAAAATAGAACAGAGTCACTAGACCCAGAGTTCGGGGGCTGTTTTAAGAACAACAATCACAGACGCATTGGAATTCAGCATTTGAGTATGTGAACACGCCATTTGGGCTAAAGCACGCTCCTCTTACCTGACCGTTCATTGTCCTTTGCACTTATATACTAACATGCTTCAAAATAATACATCTTTTAGTCATTTACAAGTCACACCATCTTTGCTCTGTCTGAGAAGAAGGTTTGTGTCAGCGGTTACAGATATATAACCTTTGCCAACCAGGAAAGAAAACAATAACACTGTGTTCACTGTGTTCATAAAACATCTCAATAAGATGTGGACAAAAAAATGAACAGTGATCTAAGGCAGGGGGAATGGAGACCACAGTAAGGGGGAAAGAACAGGTGATTCTTTGAGCCCCCTAGACCCTCAAAAACATGATATATATATAGTGATATATAGTGCATAGTTTTTGCAGGGCACAGGAAAAAAAGGTGTGCCAGCACTGTATCTTTTTCTTTTCTTTTTTTTTTTGTTCTACAGCATTCATGTATATTTATGAACATAATCCATCACCAGAAGCCCTACCGGATAAACAAAAACAAAAAGGAATCTCTCAGCGCAGAAATATCAATATGATAAACGTATCTGCCCACATGCTGTCCATCTGCCTGTGCACTGCTGATATGTCACTAAGGGCTTCTGGGTTGCGTATTTGTCTTTGTTGCAAAAGGGGGGGGGGGTGGCAAGTGAACAAGGTGGGATTTTAAAGCAGGATTCATTCGGAAAAAAAAATCTAATCAAATTAAATGAAATAAAAGCTTAAGCCAGAAATGCTTGAAATTAGGACGTCTTCTCAGCTCCAACCCCTCCCTGCTCATTGGAAGTCAGTGAGTGTTTTAGAGCAGGGGGGATCCAGGTACAAAGAAAGGGGCAGGTGCTGCTCTGACGTTGCCTCAGTAATTCTTTTCTTGCTGTTCCTCCCCATATTCATTCCCCCCCCCCCCATCATCCTTTTCATCCATCCCCAAAAGTCTGGTTGAGCATTGGTGCTACTGTTTCCCCCATCCCCCAGTGATCCACTATTGAAGAAGTGTCTCTTTCTTCTCCCAATGCGCGTGTGACTAAATTAATATTTCTCTCTCTCTCTCTCTCTATTTTACGTGTGTTGTGTGTGATAGCACCCTGTGTCCACAAGGAGGCGCCCTGAGCAGGCGAAGGTGGGGGGGGGGTGGGGGTGAGGGCAGAGAGAGGGGGCTATGCCAGGGAGTAGATCGCGTTGACAGGGGAGGTGGCCTCCGAGCTCTCGTTGCCCTCTGTTTCCTCCTTGTCCTTCTTGACGGTGTACTGGCCAATGAAGGATCCGTCCTCATTGAACTGGCCATCACCACCCTCACCATAGTCCACCAGGCTGTCGTCACTCTCCTTCACGTTGCCGTCCAGCGATGTCTGACTCCCTTGCAGTGGCTTGTTGTCCTCATCGCTGCTATGAAGCGGCGAAGACAGAGGAATGGATTGAGAGAGAGAGAGAGAGAGGAGGGGAAGGTCAAGAGGTAAAGGAGTGAAAGGAGATACAGAAAAAGGATAAAGAGAGAGAGAGAGAGGGGAGAAGAAAGAGTGGGAGAAAGAGATGAGTCAGTCAGTGTTAAGGGTTCAAGGTGAGCATTTTATAAGAATAAGCTCAGTAAAGGACTCATGCTGGAGTGTTAAGGGAAAATCTTTAGTCAGTATATCAATGCTCAAAATAACTATATGCTATGCATACAAAGCATTCTGCTGCACGTGCACACTCACTCACACACACACACACAGATTTTTCATTTTTCATTCTCGCTCTCCTACCCTCTCTCATAACAACACCCCTTCTATCTCTCTCTCTCTCTCTCACACAAACACACACACACACATGCACACATGCGCACACACACACACACACACACACACACACACACACACACACACAGATATGCACACTTTCCACTTCAACAACCCAACACACACTAGTATACTCTTGCACACACCCATTTTCATCTGGGTCTCCTCCTTTGCTTTGCTGACTGCAAGGAGAGGAGAGCACAGAGGAATGAGAGGAGGCATGGTGCTTACTGAGCTGGAGCTGACTTGAGTACAGGATTTACCCACAGCCCACTCAACACTCTTACCAAATGCACATGATTAGTGAACGTGTCACAGGCTGTAGCTGCAATACCACAGCATAACTAGCCTACGTATGAGGAAGAACTATGTACACAATGAGCTGCCTGTCTATAAGAGATCACAGCAATCTACAAAGCCTTCATTTCTGACCATGTTCTTGTGTCTATGTAGCCTACCTGTGATAACTAGTTAAAAAATGACTAAAGTAAATGTAAAAACAAGATCAGATTGAATACATCTTGTAAATCTGAGAACTATTGCGAGAAATGTGTAGTACTGGACTATACTTCTGTGTTTCTGATGACAGTAATTTTATCTGCAGGCCCTAAATGAAAGACTCATGTCATGAGCCTTCCAACCTCCAGAGTATAGCCTCCCTACAAGCATAACAGTATGGAAGGTACTGAGCACTTTAGCAAAAAAGTGCTTTTTTTTGCAAAAAAAGCTACACTTAACTGCCTTCATTCCAGGTAACTGGTGCCAGCTGCATATTACCAAATGCTCAGAGCAGTTCAGTCTCCTTATTCTGACTCCCAAAGAATAATATCAGAAAGCTGGGCTAACCCGAATGGTACCTTCAGAAGACTCTACTCCAGCTTTTCAAAGTGGACAATACAGGTTAATTCTTTTGCTATTTGGACACCTAACATTTTGTCATCCAATCTGTGGTGTTGTTTACCATGTTGTTTATGTCAATCTTTAGTCAGTCTTTAGTCAATTTTTCAACATGAATGTATGTTTCACTTTTAGGGTTTATCCAAATCATGTCCAACTAACCACTGATATTCTCCCTTCTTGGATAATCTAATACATCATTAGTTAATCTCACAGAAAACAGAATTGATGGCATACGAGAACATAGTATGATTAGTGCTAGATTACTCTCAGTAGAAATGGAGAAATCTCATAGTCTTCTGCAGGATTGAACAGCTGTTGGAGAAAAAGTTAATTTGCCTTCAAGCTATGCTTCTTGCTTTCCGTGATGATCTCATCACTTTATCGGCGCTTCAGCAAAGTATTCAAATTTGCAACAATGCAAAATAGCAAAGGCTCCTTCTCCTAACCAGTCCTCATGACTGCATTCCCACGCATGCAGTCTAAGCCGAGGTTGACCCTCCTACTGGAGAAGCAGTTCTCCCACATGCATGTACAAAAGACAGGTCTGACCACTTCCCTGCATCCGTACAAGCAGACTAGCTGTCATAAAACTGCAGATACATCACTCCGGAATTTTCACAAGGTGTGTCGGGGGAGGGGGAAATGCAGGCGCTGTCAATCTTTCAACCTCTTGTTTCCGCTCAAGTCTGAAGAGGTTAGCGTTCTGTACCCTCGGATGGATATTGACGGGCTGTGATGTGGACCTGCATGCCTGGAAGAGTTGTAGCGCTAGCTCATGAATGTGCGCCCTTTCCTGGCAGGGACAGAGTTCCATCGCAGCCCCCCCTCAGCCATCCCGATTGCTAAGATGCTCTTAGCTTTGCTTTGTCAAACTTCCGGGCTTTAAGCGAGCCAAGTGCTGTTGAACCTTACCCAAGAGTCAAAGTCATGTTTCCAGTAAAAAAAATCACACATCTGCTAGTGAACCAGAAGACTGGGGCTCCCAAGCATGCAACATGCCAAGTCATCATGACAGTCGAAGACAAACTTGCACCAGCGAAAGAGTCATCAGAAGTGGCCACGCTAGCTCGAAAGAGACATTCTACAGTGTCTTCAGCACTCCATCAAGCTAAAATTCACACCCTGCCAAGGTGAACAAACATCCACTTCTGCTCTGCTAGAGACGGACTAGAAACTCTCAGACAAACGAGAAAGTCTTCCACAATTGACCGTTTGGGTTTTAATCAAATGACCCCGCCAGCACAAGTGAGGGGACGTGGGAGAGCGATCAATTGTGAGTGCGCTCTCAACCATATCCTTCACCGCCATGTGGAAAGCTATGCATCGCAGTCCCATGTCCTCACCTGAGTGAGTTCAGCCTGACTACCAGGAAAAGGCATTACATGGTCCTGCTCAAATTTGCCCTAAGGAAATAGTGGCGACAGCCATAGAATCAAATGTGCTTACTCTACAACAAGCAGTCGATTGTACTTACGCAGGGTAGGACATGGTCATTGGCTCATAGGAAAGTAAAGTGCTGCTGAATTTGCTTTATTTTTAGGTGCAGTAAAACAAACTAAATAGTCGAAGTGACTGCTGAAAACAGTGCCATTTCGGACACAGCTGACATACTAAATTTTGTATGAGGTTTGGTTTGTCACATGCTGGGAGAGACTTCAGTTGGGGTAATATAGTGTAGTCAATGTAAGGAAAAGCACAGATAATTGGAAGTAAGGGAATATAATGGTTGTATAACATGACCGGAGAGTGACAATATTCAGCAACGTACTTCAGCTGATAAAGAGGTCATGAAATATCTCCAACTGTAACTTTGTGAATGTGATGCCGATTCATCTTTGCTCCCTCATATTTTTGTTATTCCAAATAAAGTTGCAGTAGCAATACTGTCTGCATGATCAAGGAGCACAGCTGGACTATTTTCACTGCTACAATGCATTGTATGGTTGAAGATATTTTGATCAGGGGGTGTAAGTGTTTTAATTGAATAAAACCCAAACGCAAAAAAAGAGAAAGATATGCAATTAATTTCAGAAGTTAACAACTCAGAAGCCTTGTTGCATTAAGAGCTTCACCTGTCTTCTCTTTCAAGAGACCTTTAGAGAGAAGAATAAGAAGAAAGAGAGGAAAGAGGGGGAAATGGAGTGTAAGCAGAGGAAGAGGGCAAAAACATCAAGGAGAAAGAGAGAGAGAGAGAGAGAGTTGAAGTTCAGCACACAGAAAGGCAACAACTGCAGTCCTGCTTCTACTTGTCAACGTGTCCCACACCAATACTGTACACAATAGTCAGAGAGAATCTCAAAGACTCTAAGGTGATGCGGGTTATTTGTTTGTTCTTACTCTTGATAAATCATAAACAACAAATATCATCAATCATCTAACAAGAAACAAACATCTCTGCATGCAGGTAGAAGAGGATTAAATCGGACTGCCAAGCAACTGTGCTTGATCAACCCAAACCTCTTTCGCACATGTGCAGAGGATCAAGGTGGCTTCTGTGTTGAGCCCTGTGACAAGAGTGTTTGTCTTCATTCAAAGGGTGCCAAACCTCTACAGTTCACATCAGACCAACTCTGCCAATTCCCATATTGCATTAATCATTTTAGCAGTTGTAAAGGTACAACGCAAGCAAAGGCAAAGCAAGGGAGACGATATCATGAAGTAGCCTATTACAGTGCAAGCAGATTGTTGGTCTCGTACTCTCTTTCAGTTTTAGTTATCCTTTTATTACTGTCATATCAACAGTTCTGGAAGGGGTGGATGCACCTCAAACTTTTCAGCACACAAAGGTTAGGCATATTAAGCACTCTGACAGGGTAGCAAATTTGCCTTGTGTTTGACACCCCTGAATTATGAGTGAACCAAGAGCATCCAGAGTGTACTTCTGTTCCACCTTGTCAAAAAAGTCGTTAGCCAATGGCATGCTTCAACTCAGCAGGGGATGCCGTGCTCAAACCAAGTACCTGTTCTCGTTTCTTTACCAAACCGGATGCCATTTTCAGTGAGGAGGTGTGAGGAAGAGATAGAGAGAGAGAGAGGGAGGTAGGGGAGGAAGGAATGTTGTAAAGGGAGGGTGAGGAGAGGAGAAAGACAAACATTGGAGCTGGATTGTTAGCATTAGCACCTCTTGCTACGATAAGTTAACTTAAGCCTGAAGAGCACCAAATATCATTAGTGATCATCAATCTGGTTTAGCATACTGGTTAGACCATGTTACCATGTATTAGCTTCACTAAGAAGACATTTTAACTTCGTTATTCTTTAATAAATGTTTTCCACACAAATTCCAAACTTGATGATGTATGAGCCATGTAAGTTGGAGGAAAACATCACAGATCTTGTAAGTAAATTACGGAAAAGGTTAACCTAATGGAAAAACTACCTAACCAAATGCTATTTTCCGGACGTGTGGTTTACAAACCTTATGGGGCACCTACACAAGTTTGGAAAGAAGAGATTACACTAAACTGAACTGACCACAAGTAAAGGGGCCTTGGGCCAACCAAGGATTTTTCTCTGTTCCTGAGGGAACCTTGACTGAAAAGGAAACCTTTTGAAATTGAGAGGGTGAGAAATTAGGACACCCTATAGGGCTGATCTGGCAGAATGGAAAATTGCACTGAGTGCCATGCTTTGTAATGCTTTAAATGTCACAGTGGTGGTTAACACTTGAATGAGTCATGTGGAATAGGGATTTCTCAACAATTCTGTCCCAGAAACCATGCTGACCTTGCCATGAAGCAGAGTTATGTATGCCAGAGTGTTTGAATCTGACCTTGCCATGAAGCACAGTTATGGATGCCAGAGGGTCTGAATCTGACTCTATTTGTGGTTACTTTAGTGAGAACTTACTGAGACATTTTTGTCATTTCTATTTAATGGGGGCAATCTCACAATCTTCCATCGGCTAACTAAACCTGCTTGTGTCCATATATAAATGATGTAAGATTTACAACTTGTAAAATGCATCATAAATATTATGCTGTGAGTGTTTTATTATTTTGGTTTAAATGGATTGAGGTTAGTGAGCTGAGACACAAAGACAGACAGGCGTGTGGCCAGAGCTCTGTAGAACCTGAAACAAGCAGAAGAACATGGCTAAGAAACAGGAAGCACCTTGGGTCATCTTTTTGGACTTGCTGAACATTAGGCCAATCATATCTAAGAACTTCAGTACAATAATTCTGTTTTATGACAACACATACACATTGGAATAGACAAAATCTTAGGAACTTACTGGTAGTCAAAGGATCCATCCTGGTCCTTATGGTCAACCGGATCTAGAGGGAGGTCTTTTTTATCCCTCACTAGACAAAAGAGGACACAAATGTTTAATGCAAGGAACATTTTTCTTCATTTGAAAACTTCTTTGCAGGGCAGGGCAGGGTACAGTGACATGACTAGATAAACTAGATGACTATATGAAGCTTTTGTTTGTGGAGGGAGCAAGAGAGCTGCTTTACTAGCTCTGCAGAAACACTGTGTGATTGCTGGATCTCACCACTCCCTTTGAATGGGAGTCAGGAGTGCATGAGTACAGGCTTGAGAATGGTTTTACCTTTTGACAGTTTCGCAACACTGTCAAAAAGTCACAGGCTCCAGTTATCAAGGAAGAGATTCAGCAAAAACATAGTAAGTGTGGACTTTCCGACCTGGATACTTCCCTCCTCGACTCCTCTTGATGAAGCAAACGATGAGGAGGATGAGGACGATGAGAGCGATGGCGCACATCAGGCCGATGAACCAACCTTGCGTGGCAATGTCCACACTATCCGTTGTGATTGCTGGAGACATACACGCACACATGCACGCACAAAGACAGACACACGCACATTGAAGACAGGAGCAGAGGGAGAGAGGTCAGATTCTGACCTTTCTGACCAATTAACACAACAATGAAGCTAAATGGACACTGTTATACCCAAGTGCACCATAGCACACGAAATAAGCTACAAGATGTCACCCACAGGAGGTACGAAAAGACCTTGTAGTCTGAAATATCTGCGTTAAATATTTCAAATATGCAGGCTATTCTGTTTGAGGTTTCTGTTTGAACCCTGATGAATGCTTTTGGCCAAAATGTTTGTCAATAAATAGTGCAAAAGTAGCACAAAGAGAGAGGTATGAGAGAGGCCTTTCCAAAACAATTTAAAAAATAAAGTCAGTAAAGGTAGATCTTGTGTTATTCACCAACGATTTCAAAAGTAAGAAAGCAGCGAGAAAATTACTTTTTGTCCACATTCTCATACTTTTTGTGCAAATTATTTTACCCCAAATCTTTACTGTATCCTAAGGTCAAGCAACATCAAACAAAAAGTTGACGTTTCCTCATCTTAAGAAGCTTTATTAATTATGACAGCTGAAATCACATTTATTATTGTTTAAAGATTACTGGAAAATGTGACATATGTGTGCTAGCAGTATCACTGAGTTATCAGCATCAGTGTTTTGCAGGCTCGCACTTCACATGAACTAACTCAACATTCAGTTCATACAGAATAAAATGAATAAAAACATGTTCATAGTTCACCATTTCAATTTGAGAACTAGTTCATGTACAGTTAAATTTCACTTTTTCAAAATGTGTGCTTATTTTTTCAAACAAACCCTTGTCATACTCACTTCTCAATATTTGTAGGCTTTATGTTTCACTCATGAGTTGTCTGTTGGTGTAACTGTAGTGTTGTGGTGCTGCATGTGTTACTGTTTGTTTTTATTTAGCTATGAGTTGTGTAAGTCTGCGATGACTGTTAAGCCCAAGACAAATTTCCCCGTGGGGACAATAAAGTATACTTTATTTACTTACTTACTTACTTGCTCATCACAATTAAGGTTTTATCTAGACTGAAACAGTGATTCACATAAAATCCCTTTGGTAGGAATATTGAGCCAAACTAAGGATTGCTGTACAAGCTGTCATCCACACATACCCATGGTAGACACCTCTGTTACTAGACCTCTGCATATGGCTCACCTCGACTGGTCTCAAAGGTGACAACCGGACTGCTGATGTGAGTTTGCACGCGTGAGAACACCCTTAGTTGATACTTGGCCCCTTCCACCAGGTCAGCCAACCTAATGTGGGACTTGTGCTTAACGGGCACTGTCTTCACCGTCTTGTCACCTTCAGGGAAGGGAGGAGACAAGAGCACAGGCGCCCATCAAACGCAGACGTGGGTGGGTGAGTGAGCAGGGGAAGATGCCAGTCTCACCCAAGACCCACAGGTCTCATCAACTCCAAAAGCACAATGCACAGGTTGTCAGGAGACAAACACCTGCTTCCATGAGATGTCAGGTTCATTCCGAAATTGGACAAAAAAGACAAAAAAGCAAACCTCCTGTCTCTCTGAGTCTTCAAAAGACACTCAGTAGGTAATATTCAGCATAATATTCAGCATTTTAGGGCCTCATTTGCTTGCTACTAGATTTTATCATATTAGTTGAGAGAAAGAGAAAACAATGGAGAGAGAGCAAGAAAGAGGGAGATGTTTTTTTCTCTCCTGAGAAAAGCAATGGGAGAAAATGAACCATTTTTATGATAAAGAGAGAAATGGTGCCAAAAGCCAAAATCTGCAGCACACATCAAAGCTCAACTCAGTCAGTTAAGAATACTATTTCCTAGGGTTGAATCCAGACCTGTGAGTTAAGTTACAAAGCCAGCAACAAGCAAAAAAGACATAACCCTTCCTTTCATAGAACAGCATTTACTTAGTATTTACCTGACAACCAAGAGGCAGCTGAACGAGACTGATTTCAACAGGAGGAATGCTATGTCTCAATTATACATGAACCCTTGCTCCATCTCGTTGGAAGATAATGGCACCCAGCCGACAAAACCGATCGCCTTTCCGCACAGAGAAGACGCCGCATGACTTGGACTGGCATGACCTTGGCGATGCCCAAACTTGAGCCAGCACTGGCATCATCATGCATGAACATGCAGTGGACTTGCCATCAACAACAAGAGAAATATGTTACACAGCCAGAAGCAAGAACAATAACAAACCAAAGAAAGAGGTGGAGCCCAGAAAAGTCAACAAGGGGTCAAAGGTGATTGTGGCCTGAGGGCATCAAACAGAATGTGCAGCTGCATGTGTAAAGCTACATGCTGAGAAGTAGGGCATTATGGTAAAGAATGTAGACGTGCACAGCATTCTTCAAACATTTAGCACTACACTCCTCAACTTTCCTTGCAACTTCCATGCAATACAACGTGTCACTTGGCTTTGAGGTTAACTCCGTTTTAAGGGTGGAATGCAATAGGCTACCGTCGGATTGGTGCAGCCATTGCCATCAACTTTTTGTTGCTAGATTGTTCAGTACCATAAAGCCTTGTGACTTCATCTGAGTGATAAAAGTGCATTACACTCAGCCTACATTTACATCCTGTCTAATGGGGTAGAGTGATTTGTTTACCAGCTGAAAGGTACATTTCCCTGAGCAGCGTTCACCTCAGATTGTGTCTAACACATCATGCTCACTGCAGCAATGAACACACCCCATCCACTCTCCCTCTCCTGGGTGAGAGCTGGATAAGAGGTGTTGAGCAGCATAGCAAGCAGTGTGACACACAAACACACACACACACAAAGTAGAGCATATTAGGCAACTGGCTATCAGGCATCTAATGACTGACATGAAATGGAGGAGGCTTGCAAGGAGACTGAGCTGGGAAGAAAGTGAGAGAGAGAGAGTGAGAGAGAGAGAGAGAGAGAGAAAGAGAAGCAGACAGAGAGGGAGAGAGGCATAAAGAGAGAGAGAAGCAGAGAGAGAGATAAGGGGAGACAGAGAGAAAGAGAGAGAGAGAGAGAGAGAGAGAGACGTAGATTGAGAGATGAGATGAGTGTGTGAGATTGAGAGGCCATATGAGGAGTGATCTGGAGAATTCAAGAGATGATATAGAGATACATTAACACATCATACAGTAACTCCTTAAAACCTCTAATGTCTCAAGTCAGCTACAAGCAGCATTCTCTTCAGGCTGCTTGGTGATCAATTACAAATATGGCATACAACGAAAATGTCTGTGGAATTTTTGAAACACTAGACTAAAGTATGATTGAGTGCATATGGACACAAAAGCAATGTGAACCATTTGGTTTTGTTAAGTTATGCCAGATATAGACTGAATCATGTTTGCACCCTCTGCCCCTCTCTCTCTTTCTCTCTTTCGCTCTCATTCTTTGTCTCACACACTCTCTGTAGGGCCGACTACTCCACTCTCTCTCCCCATTCTTTTGTGCCACCAGATTGTTGCTGGGCTTTCTAAAGGGAGCCACAGTCAGAACTGAAGACTCAAGACACCCCCCTTTACATACAGTAGCCTACACACTCATCTTGCTGTATGCCATCCCTAAGATAGGCTACAGCAAGATTTTCTTATCAGACTGCTTGTATGATCAATTACAATTATGTTTTTATATGACCACACCACTGCATGAACATCAGCATGATGACACAGAGCTGAATCATTTGAAGGAGTTTGGAACTGAACATGCGATAATCTACCCTACAGTGACCAATCTGTAGCATGAAGCTAATAGCATGCTACAGATCGTAGCTAAGACTCAGTAGCACATTAAGCTTTTTTGCTCTCTGTGAGGTGAGTTGGATCTCCATCAGACTGCTTCAAACTCCAATGGCTCCCAATAGAAGGTCCGAGCCATTGGGTTTTGATTCTGGTTCTTACTTTGCAGGGTGTACTCTAGCACAAACTCGCTGTTGTCGGCCGGGAAGTTGTGCTCCCAGCTGACGGTAGCATAGTTACTGTTAGGCTCCACCGTCAGATTCCAGATCTCTTTCCGAGGGGTGGCTACACAGAACAGGTCAGAGAGGTGTCCAGTGTTCAAACATGCCTTACAGATTAATTAAATATACACAGATCTCGCCTAAGAATATACTAATCAATGAAGGAAGGACTTTTAGGCCTAATGTGAGAAGCACAGGAAATAAAAGCTGACTGAAAATATTTCATACTTTATATCAAATAGACCAATAAAGAGCAATGAAGAGATGCTAATGGATGTAACTTCAAAACACTGTATGCTATAGCTTAGTTCATGCACTTCACTCCTATCTCTGACTTAATTCTCTGACTCATCAACCAATCAGATCAGTCAGAAAAACCAATCAGAAAAACCTCCTTTTATAAAGATTAAACAAACACTATTACATTTCTAAAACAGACATTACTGCTGGCACATACCCTACCTAAGCCTACATATTGATAGACTGATACAAACTGTATGCTAAACTGGCTAGGACACTGGAAGGAAAGTGGCTCTTTGATAGGGTGACCAGACGGTCCCGATTTCTGAGGACAGTTCCCAATTTTGGCCGTCTGCCTTCCGTAAAATACAAGAAAACACACTTTATACATTTATTTATTGACTGCTACAATAGGAATGTCCCTGGCTCCTAAGGAAAATTCAGGGAAATGTTCTTGATTTACATCTCAGAGGTCTGGTCACCTTACTCTTTGAGTTTCCTTACCAAACACCCAAATAGAAAGCCTTTCTTACAGCGAAAGAGTGACTTTCATCCAGTTGTTTGACACAGCTTTGACATATTGATGTAAATGAAGTCCCTCGATCTACAGTACACCCACTCATCCCCTTAAGGTGCCACTAACTTGGGAGAAAGAACTACGCTACTTCCATATTTCTCAAAGTTGATGTGATGGGCGGAGTTTGTACCCAGGACATCTGGGACCATACGAGAGTGGGGCGTGGTAAAGCCCACAGTAGGGATTGGTGTGTCAGGGATAGAGGTAGCAGGAGTGGTAGTTGTTGAGGTTGTTGAGGTACTAATGGTTGTAGTTGTTGGGATGGTAGTGGGAATTGGTACAGGAACAGTTGAAGCCACCAAGCCGTCTGTGAGCTCAACTACAGACAGGAGGGAAAAACAGTACAGTTAGAAGAAGAAAGGAGAGTATAAGAAACACAGTTCACAAACACAGACAGAGGATAGAGGAAAAGGATTTTTTATATCATATGGGATTCCCAAAAGCAAGCCAGGGAATAAACTGCCTGCATAGTTTTCTCTCCTTGAATTAGTTTATAATTCAGCTATTTATTTAAAAAACTGAAAGGAAACCCAGACCGTGCCTCAAAACAAATTTAGAAATTGCTAGCAGTGCATCTGGGTTTCTCTGGGCCAAAAACAGGCATTATTTTGTACTACACCAGGCATAAAAATCATGACAGGCTATTATGAAAACCATGAAAGATTGCTATGAAAACCATGTAAAGTTATGCCAGCATATTCTATGAACCCTCCATCTAAAGCCTTATCCAAGCATCAATAATGGGTGTTTGTGAGACAGTTGTTTTGGGAAGGCCATCCATAAGCATACAGGGCTGCCAACTCATCAGACAATCCAGATTATACTGTGTGCTGCTAATCCTTCTTTGTTCTGCTTCTGTCAGTATCATCCTGACATCTCCTGTATGCTAGCTTTGTGGCACACATGATACCTTATCCATGTCTCATCTGGGTCTTCTCTTGACCTTTGATGAGCAATATTATGCACACAAATTCTACCCACTTTGTGACACCACAGAACAGGCATGGCCTATGCATTAGGCCTTATGAGTTTATTTGTGAGGTACCTACTGCAAAGAGACCTGATCAATTAAAACCAATCACTTTGGCTTTCAACAGGTTTCTCTCCAAAAGTTGGCAGCCCTGCTGACATGTGTTCACACAACATCACTGTCATGCACATAGGACATATCCTTCACTGTACCTTAAACTTCACCTTTTCTACAGACTGTGCCAGTTTTCGTTTCAAATAATTTACCTTGAAACTGATGAACAGGCAGGATTTCTGTTACTTCCAGGAAATCCCTCAGTTCATATGCCAGCATATCATATAGCCAGTTCTCTATGCAACAAGCATGCCAGTACTTTGTCTTCCCCCTCATGCCCAGAATGAGATGTGATTGAAAGATCAAGAGTGAAGTGGGATGACCAAGCCTGGTATAAGAACACAGATGAGCGAACAGACAGACAGACAGACAGACAGACAGACAGACAAGCAGACAGTTCGACAGATGGGCGAGCACGGACAGGAAGCAGTGCAGGAATGACACAGTAGCGCACATGCCTATGTGAGGTGAATATCCTGTCACAAGCAAAGCCAACAGCTGGGGCCTCCACACGTCACTCTTACCTGTATATTTTAATCAGAATGCAACACGACCAGTGTCTGGAGTGGGCTCACATAAAACAATGCTGACCCCACACACTCAGGTGTCTCAACATGGCAAGCTTCAGCAGTGAGCAAGCAAAACCAACTAGATGTGGAATGTAATCAGTGATGACGGGCATCGCTGTGGACACCCCCTCACCCCCTCATGGTAAATAAGAGGAAGTGCACAAAATCCTTTCCCAAAAGCCAGAGTGGACATGCTTCCCATTCCACCATGAGGTCACTATGGCGACTCTCCACTGCCCTCTTGTGGGCGTTTGCAGCAAATGAATTATCACTGCACAGATTTCCACATTTTGCACACTTACCGCACCGTGGCAACCATGGGTTATCAATGTGGACTTAAAATACATTCAACACATGCTGCTGCAGTAATTCTGACAATTCCTACTGTCGTATACAAGCTCTGTGTACACGTGTTACCAAAGTAACAAGGCAGGCAACATCCGAGGTGGAACCTCAAAATGTTTTTAAGCAGGTGGAGTGAGTTGAATTGCACCTCATGTTACAATTCACCATGTCACTTTCACAGAATGCTGAATGAACGGAGCATGCTGTGAAATAGGTGAGGGTTTGATGTCATGGTAACAGTAAACAGGCACCATCAGGGATCAAAGATTGCTGAAGCAATTTTAGAACTACTCGCAAAAGAGTGACATAAGAACAAGTTGAAATACATTCTCCCTTAGAATTTATGGAGAATTCTCTCTAGAATATTCTAGAAAAGGAATCAAGCACATGTAGGCTATTCTAGTCCGGCACATCTAAGAAGTGGCATCAAGCCTTGTCCCTGAAAGTATAAAAGACACGAGGGAACATGAACACTGACAGAAAACTGATGGAAACTGTTGATGGTCCATTTACACACTGAATTGGTAACATTTCGCTTTTTCAATCAATATTCGTGTAATTGAAATTGAAGGCTGAAATTTCAAATAATGACACTTAGGATGCTAATGAATACATTTTCAGTGTTTTTTTTTTCAACCACATCAGGGGTGGGAGCAGTTGTTTGGTGGCTCAAATTCCACACAGATTTTAAATTCCACTTCAAAGTCCAGAATTACATATCATACAAGGAATATGTTCCTCAGAAATATGTATGCAAAGCACGTTTCATGAAATTTATGAAAATGAGCAAGCTATGGCATCCGGTTGTCATTCATATGGAATGCAAATGAGTTCAGAGGATGGAATTTTGTATAAAGTTTATGACTACACCGACAGAACAGACAGAAAGACAGACAGACAGACAGACAGACAAACACAGACAGACAGAAGCAAGCAGGCTGACTAATTCCCTTTACCTACACCTGAGATGTCAGTACCTGAGCTGGTATATAATTCTGTCAGGGAGAGACAGAGAGGAAGAAGGGAGGCATGTAAGAAAGAGCAAGCACAGAGACAAAGCACAGGAAAACGACAGGGGTTGAAACAGAGGAGTGTTTGAAACAGAGAAGAGGGAAGAATGAAATAAAAAAAGATGAGAGAGGACACAAGAGAGAAAAAAGAGAGGAAGAGTGATAGCAAAGAAGAGTTGACATTGCACATGACTGACAGGAGAGGTTCGTTATCAGAAATTTCAACACCGGCAGACGTGGCTCCAGCTCCTCAGACAGTTTCCATATCTCATAGCCTGGAGGGTTACTGCTGAACAATCCCTGCTTCTGCACTCCAACCCAAACCCAAGGGGCCCTTCACTGACTACCACCCTCAGCTAGCTCTTGTTAGCGCCTGCACAGATGACTGGGCTAATCAGTTCCTAGATCTCCCTCTGCTGCATAGAAACAGCTCAGGCATTGGCTGCTTTGCTGGTGTAAGATGGTTCTGCAAGACGTTGCTGGTTTTATGCTGGTTGATACTGTGAGAACAAAACACTTAGCAAGTTTACAGAGTATGTTGAGTATACTCAAAGACTACATCTCATGAGATGGGCAAGTATAGATGTTCATAATTGAATCTGTTGATCATTGTTTATTACTCTAGGCTTCCAGCATAAACCAGCATATGACCATAGACCAGAAACAACAGGACAGCAGCATAGGCTGTGAACTGGTGTCTACGACTGACATGACCAGAAAACAGTGCATTGTGCGTTGTACTATGTCACAGATATCAGTGGGCATCTGCCTCCTCGCTGGGTTCAAAGTACTCTTTTTCATGGAAAATCTATTTGTGGTCCTATCATCATGCTGAAATGGATTAAATGTGGCATCCTAGTTGTTTGCTGACACCGTTATCAGCGTCATTCTCCTATTCTTAGTAGAGCAATTGTCTTGAAGCATGCAGCTAAATTTGGACACAAAGCTGAAGCACTCGTGCTAGCCACCACAGTTCAAAGGTATAGTGCTACTGTATAAGGTTTACGCATCTACACACAGGGACCTAAGAGATCCAAAGGGAACCACATGCTTACCACAAATCCAAGAATTTATTGCGGTGTGTATTTTTTTCCCCAAAAGAAAGAACAGAAGAGAAAGTAATTGTAAAAGTGAGGGACAAGTTGCTGTCGATATTCTTGTCCCACTAGAGCGCCTTTGACTGTTCATAAAAAGAATATTAAGTTTCACAAGTGTCTACAAAATCAAGAACTCTGTAGACCTTCAGTGTGTGTGTGAGATTGTGCCTGTGTGTGAGTATGTGTGTGTATGTGTGTGTGTGCTCACCTTCGTTGGAGAAGTTTGGCGACTCTTCAGCGCTGACTTCCCCTGATCCTACCGGTGTGAAGGCCGCCAAGAAGAACTTGTAGCGGGTGTGGCGGTCTGGCACACGTAGGGTGAACGACGTCACGTTGGGTTGGAAGCTCTTCACCTCCTCTTTGCCCACCTGTGTCCCATTCACTATGACACACACACACACACAGACACACACAGCACAACTGTCATCTATTGCCCAGGATGTCACACTCCTGCCGTACTCTATGCAACCCATACAAGGTACTCTCACCCAACTTTTACTACAGCAAACACTAGCAGCAGAGTTCTCAACTACAGCTCAAGAGCCTTACCACATTACAAGTCCACAGCCTTATGAACCTGTACTATTAGTCAGTGAACAATCTAATCTGTTGTAGCCTTTTTCTTTACAGAGTTTACACATTAGGAGACTGAGAAAGATTTGTAATCATCTCTAAATGATGTTAATGTCATGACCTTACATGACTTTTCTGCTCACTTGGTCATAGAATTTTCAGATATGTGACCTCAGTGACCTTCACTTGCAGCAGCAGTTACATTTTTTCATTATCCTTTAAATGGTACTATAGGAGTTCCCAAGGTCACTGAGTATGAGGTGAATTGTTCTTCTGTGCTGCCTCTGTGTGTGTGTGTGTGTGTGTGTTTATACAGTAAAACAAGCAGAAGTGAAACCCACCAGTGAAGTATTTCAATTTGTACCCGCTCAGGTTCCCATTGGGCTCCAGAGGCTTGTCCCATTGCAGGAGAATGGTGTTTGAACTCCGCCGTACTATTCTGAAGAGCCTGGGTGCCTCTGGAACTAAAGAACCAAACAACAGACAACAGAACATTCAGTCATTGCTTACTTCACATTCACAATTCACATTCAGCAATATGTCTGCAAGTAAGCACAATACACTCAAACACACACACGCACACACAGACTTTATACCTCCTTGTGCAGTTTTGAACTCCACTGTGTTGCTGTGTGGGCCTTCAAAGCGGCTGTTGGCCACCACCATGTACATTTTGTACTGACTAAAGGGCTTCAGGTCGGTGAGGACGCCTGTGCCTGATGAGCTGAAGAAGCCCTTGGTTTTCTTCTCTTTGTTGACCTTCAGGCCCTTCACCAGACTGCTCTCCCTCCAGTAATACACCTGTGAGACACACACACACAAACAGGCCAATGCAGTATGTTCACGTTCAGACTTCTTCAAATAGCATGACGTGTGCAATGACGTAGCATGACGTAGAACAATTGTGCATAGTCACACATAACACTGCATGAATACACATATACAACAGTATTAATAGTGACTGAGTATCACATATCTAAGCGTGACACTAACAAAATCTAGTCAAATCAGATACATCTGGTATGAACCATCAGAAAAAAGAGGGGGGAATCTGAAGAAAAAACTGATCTCTAGGTTTTCACGGGGCAGGTTTCATGGCTCACCCTATATTCTCTGAACTCCCCATGGACGGTGCTTGGGTCTACAGGGTCCCAGTGCACGTTGACTTTGGTGCTGTCAACTTTTGACACATTCAGGTTGGCTGGGGCTGCAGAAGGATCTAGAAAGGAGACAGAGAGACATGTGAGTTGACAGCTGAAAGAGAGAGTGGGACTGTGTGAGCGAGACAGACAGAGAGAGACAGACAGCTCCAGAGATAGACGTCTGTCTATACAGGCAGGCAAACAAACAATAGGATAAAGCAGAAGCATGAGCCTCTGTGTGTACTGTTGGATTTCTTCATCATCATCTTAAAGTAGTGCATTATAACACTGAGCAGCTCAGAGTGTAACTGATGGTCCTCTTTTTGTTGGTCCTACATTGCACATTGTTTCCGTTTAGACAGCAGCACACAGACACTATGCTCTTTGCTGATTTCATGCATAATTCTGAGAAAGTCTAGTGCTTCCCCAGTCAGGTAAGCCAGACTTACAGTCTTCACCAGAGTAGCCGAGCACTATGCCAGACTCAGGGCCACGGCCAAAGTCATTGATGGCCTGGATCTTGATGTGGAAGGGCTCGTACGTCTCGGTGTTGTGAACCACATATTTGGCCTGGGTGGCATTGATGGTGTTCCACTCTTCTGCATCCTTCTTCTTCCAAGAAACCTCATAGACAATATTGGGGGCATTCCTCTGCATGTCTGAGAGGGGCTGTAGACGCACACACACAAATAAGTACATCATCTGAAAATCTTTGTTTATGCTATCCATATAGTTACCATATGTAGCAATGTATGTAAACTAATAATTGTGTTTTATGTGCTGATGACAGTGGTGACAGCTCATTTGCTACAAGTAAAAAGGGAGATATTTGTGTGTGATTATTTATTGACAAAATGTTCCCTTAGACTAACCCTCCAGGTGATCTCAATGTTGTTCTTCTTGGAGCCCATGCCCTTGATGTCCTCAGGAGCAACATCTGGAGCTGAGAAAAGCCACCACATCACGGGTCACTAGACTAAACCATCGGCACTGAATACTTAATACTGATCTATCTTCTTCACACACACACACACACACACACACACACACACACACACCACACCACACCAAATCAACAGGGATAAATGAAGAAATCAGAACCATCTCTCTCTCTCTCTCTCTTTCTCTTGTCTGAATGTCTATATACCTCTCTCTCTCTTACCTGCTCCGCTTGTCTGGTACCGCAGGGAGGGTCTGCTGGGCTGGCTCTGTCCCACACTGTTGATGGCGATCACCCTGAACTGGTAGTTGACGAAAGGGGACAGCTCCAGCAGCACTGAGTTCACATTGCCCGGGTGACTGGACAGGTTCTGCCACTTACCTGGCTCCCATCGGTTCTCCTCAAACTGAACCAAGAACTCTGTAGAACAACACCAGTGTACACATGACATGTCATAAGGAGGAGTGAGGGGATGTTTGTGCTTGCAAATAGATCTTTGTTTGCTAATCTATGGAATCTACAATTGCAAATCAATCTATGTCTTGTCTCTGCATCTACCTGTAATTAACCTGTTTTAACTTTCAAGCCAACAATGAGTATTTTAAGCTATTTTGAGCAAACAAAAATTCTATGCATATCTGAAATGTGTGCTTGAGTGAGATCTCCCACCTGTGATGGGGCTGTTGTTGTCGTCTCCTGGTACCCAGGTGAGTCTGACGCTGCGTTCTAGAAGGTCAGAGAGCTCCAGGTCTTTAGGAGCCTCTGGGCGTTCTGCATGGGGATAGAAGGTCTGTAAGCTCTCGAGCAACCAAAGCATTTAGGCAAACACACACAGATGGTCACACTCACACATTCAAAGACCTTACACTGACATCATAACCAGAAACCTCTTATACCACGGACAAACTACTATAGACCAGCTTTGTGCGTAAAACTGAAGCATCCATTTATCCAGTATCCAAGTTATTTTGAAGAACCACATGTGATTCATGCCTTGCAGGGCTGTCAATCACGTGGTATATGGGTGCTGATTATAGACATCCATTACTGGTATATGAAGATAGTCTGTCACTTTGAATATTGCAATTCAAGAGCCAGTACAGGCACATCTTCATATGTCCAGTTAGAGGGGATAGAGAGAGGTGTCACATTTAGACACACGTGTTACCTGCTTTCATTGGATTACGATTGGAAGGAGACAAGGCTTCCTCCTCTGTGAGACAAAGGTCATAAGGTCATTAGGTTAGTACAGTGTTAGCCCAGGGGAGACAGTGATAGTCACTTCAGACACTACAACATGCAATGCAAATTTTCAGCTGCTAGACCTATTGTTGATTATTTTGATTTACAGGCAAGGCGACTAGAAAGTGACTGTGTTATTTTTTGTTATGAGGAAAGGGAATTGCCAAGCTGTTCTACCTACATATTCTAACTATAAGATGCAACACTACAAAACAAGATGGAACAGTCTGTTGGTGTGTGTACATGTGTGTGTATTTGGGTCATTGTGTGTACCAAGAACTGTAAGTCGTGCCGAGGCTGAGTCCTCATCTATCTCGGTCTTGACCAGACAGGTGTAGGTGCCTTGATCTCCCTCATTGACGTTGGTTATAGTCAAAAAACCTTCATCCTTCTTTATCCTGCACAAACAGAGACACTGACTTCACCACTAACCACTGACAGACTGATCCTCCATTTCCTTCATGTTGAACTTAATACATCTTTGTACATCCCGGATGAACCTGCAAATCAATTTGAATTTGCTCTGCAGGTATGTCCAGAGTTGAGTACGTCACAGCCCTTTTCCAGATCACCAAAGACCCAGGAGCCAATGATAACTGCTTATCTGACATAGGGGGGCTCTTTATATGCTGACAGAGCAGTGCATTCAGCGAAACCTTTGATGGTGTTATCACTTAATTTACCATGTGAACATGTATTTCTTTTCAACTGACTAAGCAACTGCATTTAAATTTGTCGTTTACAAGAATGACTTTTGATGCACTTGAGGCACACACAAAAGACTTTCAATGCAAGTTCAATGCACCAGTTTAAGTTAGATGCTGGTTACACTCTGTGTTGTTGGAAATGAATAAGTCAACTCCACACACACTAAGAATCTCAAATGAGGTGAGACTGAGTTCACCAAGGCTTTCAGTATTACATTACAAGCTAAACGATACCAGTTTTTAAGAGAGTGGCATGCAAAAATATGCCAAATCACTTTTGAAAAAATGTTGTCATTTGCAATTTTACCTCCAGCCGTAGCTGAGTGGCTGGTCGTTCTTCAGCCAGCTGACATGAATGTTAAGGCTGGGGTCGCTACTGATGCGGCAGTTAAAGCGAGCTGAGCTTCCCCGAGTTGTGGACACAAGTTCAGGGGCTTGCACTATCCGGGTGGGCTCTGGAACAATGAAAGAAAAAATCATTCCCATACACTTTCATGATGCACTGAAAAAAATTTTGCTGTTGGTAAACATAAGTACCTCAAAAGCTGGCTTGAAATCCTTCATTACGTGACATTCATCAAAGCCCTTCTTCTGACCTTACACTCATTGCACTTGTGATATTGCAATTGTGGGTCTAGTGAAATGCAGGCACTAAGATTTTGCTTAGGTCTGTGCCTGCCGTGCACTTTTTACAAATTTGTGTTGTGAAATTTTGAAACTTATTGTAAACTGTAGCTGAGATCACAGAATTAAAGCCAGCTGCCTTGTGCAGTGCACAGCACTCACTTATGCTGACATATCAGTCAATTTTGAGGATACTGCATCTCAATGTCCCCCCTCATCCTAAGGGCAAGCATTAGGATTCAGCCACTTGCCATGCTTGCCACATATTGGTATATGCCAAAGCACCCTCCATGTGGATATACTCTAAATACTGAGTCCTGACCTTTGACCTCCAGGCGGACCTGGTTCTCATCCTTGCCCATGATGCTGCTGGCCACGCAGGTGTAAGTGCCCTGGTCCTCTGCCAGCGCCCGCTTGATCTCCAGAGAGCCATTGATGTAAGCGCGGTAGTGCCCGCCGTCTAGCCCGCTGCCCAGACCATTCTTAAACCTACACACACACACACACACGCACATTTTAATTCTTTATGTGGATTGATAAGTAGACGCGTATCATGACATGATTCAAATCTGGCTTCAAAGAGGTGTTCAACAGTATCAAAAAGTTTACAGTATTTTATTACACGCTAGTGTTTAAGGCGACATCTGCATTAGTTATATTTTTGATGTTTAATTGGGACAGTCAAACACACAAACACACACACACACATACACACAAAAACACACACCAAGACTCGCATTTGATTACCACAAAAATTAACACAATGTCTGGCTAGTTAGTGACAGTCCATATAACTCCATAATATAATATAATATAATATAATAATCCTCTCTAATGATCTATTCCCCTATTCCCCAAGAGTGCCACAGAGCTCCAGAGGTCAACTGAAAAGACTGCCTGAACCCCATGTGCCTGATGTCCTCACCATCGCAGGGTGGGAATAGGAGAACCAAAGAATGGACAATGCAAGAAGGTTCGCTGGTTTTGAATGACTTTGATCAGCTGGTTCTTGGGTCCAAGCACCCGGGGTGGCATGTCTGGGATAGACAGGAAACAAAGAGATCCGTTAGAACTCTCTAGAAATGTGACGCTGTTTGGGACAATACAAAAACTTGTGGTGTGCCGGTCCTCACCCAGAATGTTGACGAAGGCGTTGGCTAGCAGGTAGCCGTGCTCGTTAGATGCATTGCACTGGTACACTGCACTGTCCCCCAACAGAACCCGCCGGAATATTATGGTGTCGCCCTCTATCTCTCGACTCGGGTTTGCCACAGACACTGCAAATGTTTGATAGGTCGTCATTACACCTGAACACCATTTCTTTTATGAACTTTAAAATCATACTTTTATAGGGATAAAACTTTAGATTTTCATTCACTACTTACTGAATCTATTTAAATGTACACAGATAATCACTTGTTCTCCTCACAGAAAATGACTTGCCAAATCAATGACTTCCCAAGGTCATTTGGTACACGTAGAGCAATCAAATCAGCCAGTGGTTGCTAAGAAGAGGCTACTATGCTGTGGACAACATCCTGGACTTACTCTCTGTGGGCTCCCCGTTCATCAGCCATTGGATGGTGGGCTTTGGGTTGCCGTGGGCGATGCAGGTCATGCGTCCATTCTCATCTGGAGCGAGAACGAGGTTCTGTGGTTTGTCCAGCCAGTATGGAGCAGCTGGGGAGGGGGGACACAAGTGTACTTTAATCAGTGATGGCTGAAAGGGTGTAAATGATTCTAAAACTACTGAAAGCCAGGGATGCACAACTCTTTCTTTCTGACTGCAAAGACCATTTTCAAATGCTGGAAGCAAAGCAGCATCTACTCCTGTTATACCCTACTATCTTTCCTAAGCAGTGGTTAACCTATTTAGATAAGAATCTGTGGTAGGTATACACTCAGTATGTATGTGTGAGTGGATGTCAGAGGCCTGTGGGCCTATGTGTGTATATGATGTGTATATTTTCTTTAAGGATAGATAAATTTCTATCTATCTATCTATCTATCTATCTAATAACTTGGTACGATAACTTAAAGTTCTGAATATCAAAGCTGTTGGACAGCTGTTCAGTAAGATGACAGATGCCTGACCTTTGACCTGCACAGCTATGGTGTGCTGGATGCTGGCGATCTTGTTGTTGGCCATGCAAATGTAGTCGCCTGAATCCTCCTCAGAGACATTGATGATGCGCAGCGTCTTGTTGAAGCTCTCCAGCCTGACCCTCCTCATGGGCAGGTCACCACCCTTCTTGAACCACTTAATGCTGGGAGTGGGACTGAAGACAGGGGGGTATGTCAGGTGTTTGTTACCACACACATATCTCAGAAAAACCATAGTCTTTATACATATTTAAATTCTGCAAATCAGCTCCACAACATTGAGCTCTGAGTCATTAGTAGTAATTATCATTAATGGTCCAAGCATTCTACTACAAGATGGCTGTTACTGAGAGTGAGAGAAACAAGAGTCAAGAGTCGTGTTCTTGTGTGTTTCAGTGTGTGTGTCTGGATGTCTGGTCATCTGCTGTCCACTCACACTCCAGCAGCAATACACTCCAACAGCAGCTGTTCCCCACGGAGTACCATCTTGGAGCTGACCAGGCCAGAAGGCGTCAGGAAGCTGGGCGCTGTTTCAGGCAGGTGACGGGCTGGAGGAGGACGACGAAGACAAAGATGAAGATGAGGAAGAAGCAGCACTGATGGTGACTGAACATAAAGACACCTCAACCTGAAGCCAATAAAGGACATCCAGTCTGTGACAGCAGTCAAGCATGCTGGCGCCCCCTGCTGAGCAGATTGGGGGATATCAGGGCTGTTCTTCATATCTAGGCCTGGCGTCTGACTGCACCATGCTGCGCCCTGCTGAGAGATGCACTACCAGACTCTGACGGAGTACCAACAGCTGTTCATTTCAAAACAAATATGTCCCTTCATATGTGTGTCCAGCTGTAGAATGTGATATCTCATGTAGCTTTCAGACTGAATGAGCTGAGTGTTATTAATTCACTCACTCTCAGTTTCGAACCATATGGGATAAATGCTAAGGGAAATGAACAGTAAGCATGCAAGCAAGTGTGCATTCTGGTCAGAGTATGAGGATGGAGTTTGGCCATGCATGAGCACAACCAATCCTTATAAATCCTGGCTAATTATTACTCAGGAATGTTACATATTAAAATGTGTTACAATTGCAAAGCGGCTCTACAGAGACGTGTGTAATTACACTCCTTCCACTATGTTGCTTCAGTAGGGTCTGTCTGGGAAATTAAGAGTTGTAAGACATCTGGCTAAGCCTTGTTTGTGCTATGGCTTTTTCAGCATCAGAGTGGAGGGGTTATGAAAGGCCAAGTCTCCACAGCCATGGTTCATTTGACTTCTGTGCATGCGTAGTGATTTTTGGAGGCTTTCCAGTGACTACCTCTGGATTGGATTCAAGTGTGCTTTATCGAGAGTTATTAATTGCTTGACTCCACAAATGCTCCCTGTTGCCTGAGGACCCCCCCCATGACTGAGCGAGCTTGTCTGCCAAGCTTTACTGAATGGACAAGAGAAATAAAGTGTCTTGAGGATGTTAAAATGTGTGCTTAGTTGAGGGGTTTGATCACTAAACAACTGGTGAAGGAGTCTTGCACATGACCTCAGCAAGCTGTGGAACACCTTCACCATTGGACGATCAACACTGAAAACACAACTGCTGTTACAACATAAACATACTTGACCAGACAGCAATGATAGTGAAATCATTATATTATAGCTCTTGGTATCTAAACAACATGCCTTTTTCTCTTGAGCCGACAGAGACACACAGACACACACACACAGAGAGACATATACAGACACACAGAAGTGGTCACACTGTGCAGACAGATGGGAGGTTAGACATGTGAGGCACATAGGTCTTTGGTCAGGACTCCCTACAGAAGCTCTATGAGTCTAGTCCCATGTGAACAGTGTTAGTTCTCTATTGTAATGCAGATCATTTGCTGTGTTATTGGATCTACATATGGCCATTCATATTGCAAGTTCCCTGAAGATCAAGTAACAATGGCTATTGTGAGAGGGACCTGTGGGAGAGAACCAGAGGAGATAGACAACATTTTTTTTGCGTAAAAAAAAAAATAATGACACGGGCCGACGGAGACCAAGGGCGACATGTCATGGTAACAACAATGGAGCCAGCATGGTGGAGGGTGTTAACGCTCACCCGCTGAGTGTTTGTTCTTACGGCTGAAGTTTTGAGAGACTCCCACTGGGTGACAGAGAGGAACCCCTCTCCCTGCCGCTCATCCCAGCTGTCTAGGAGCCTCCACTGAGTGTGTTGGTGTGGGTGAGGGCCCCATCATAGATCGTGTGGTCCTTAATGTCACCTCACACACCAAGTTTCAAACACTGTTACCAGTTATCAGTTTTTCATACTGGATTGGATTAGATGGGAACTTGCAGGGTTATTCAACATCCTTCTCTCACACACTTAACCCTAAGTTGCTCTAGGGGAGACTGTCCCTGAACAATTGATAGTCAACAAAAACGTAAGTTGCTTCAGATAAAAGTGTCTACTAAATGCATAAATGTAAATATAAGAGATAGGACTGGCAAAAATGGGAGGATTTTTGCTAAGTAAGGAAGACTCTGGATACTTTGGACATTTCCTGACATGTGATAGCCCATAATTTCCCCCCTAAATATCAGTTTGGGACTGTTCAATGTATCAGTGTATCGGCCATGAGGAGGGCCAATCCGTGACTAGAGGGGGTGATGTTACAGTTTGGAAGTCTAAAGCCAAGTGAAACAATAAACCAGTAGTAGCAAAGGCAGCTAAAATCAAAGGGTTGCATCCAGAAGACTGTATGTATACATTTAGACAGCCGAAGTATAAACAGAATATTTCCTTACTGCTAGTGTGGTTTACGATCTTTTTTGCAAAGGTTAGGGGGTGAGGTTGGCTGGGAAGTAACATCCCTGACGAATAAATGTGATTGGTTATGCTGGGCCAGTGCTTTCAAAGCTAACACATCTAGACTACACATCAAAATGCTACAATTTGGACAGACAGTGTTTCCTGACGCTTTTCCTGAAGTGGGTGGTCAGTTTGGTGAAATCAGGGTAGCAGCAGTTGGGTGAGCAGACAGACTTAATAGTTAGCAAGGTACTGTTGAATGTTAGATTAGGAATTGTTAGGTTGGTCTCCTGGCAGCATGTTGCCATGAGAGACGTGCTGAGACCCAAACAATGAGAGGCCAGACTCACCATCATATGGGTCAGTCAGGTTGAAAGAAGAAGAATCATTGTAAGGCTGCTCTGTGAATAGAGTGGTGACTGACTGAGAACCACTGTAGAACATCCAGTAATAACACTAAAATGTGCTCTGTTTACTGTAAATAATCAATGTTAAATAGAACATTCATTGAATATGACGCAATGATTGCATACGTTTTCTTTACATTCTACAATCAAACAGTGTATTGCACTAACTGTAATCCCATTGATACATAAGTGCATTAGTGCAGATGCCTCTGGTGACCTGAGGGAATCTGACTGCAGGCCCACCTGACAGATGGCTCCCAAGGGTCTTAGTGTCCCCCCTCTTTTCAAGAAGAGTAGATCAATAGTGTTTATAGAGCCAAACAATACAAAATTTATGTTCATGTTGACTCTGGGTCAAAATCATTGCCACTACAACTTTTAACTGTATTAATTATTGATATTTTTAAAGCATCCCTTCAAATACATCTACATAACATGCAGGAAAAGAGCATTATGTGTGAAGATTGTATACACATTTCATGTGAATAGATTGTAATAAAAAGTATGTATCCATTTGTCTATGTAAAAGAATACACTAGAGGGTATGTGGAAAGACAGGAGAGATGACTTTCTGGCTGTTTGTGTAATCTCAATTTGACATATGGTGCAAGTCCTTATTTTATCACTAGATGGCAGCACACCTCAGGCACTGTATATACAGTACACGCTGAATCACATCCACATCAGCAGGACATACAGTACTTACACCACACACCATTACACACACACACACACACACAACCCCTAGGTGCACGCAGGACTGGAGAACACTCACTGGATTGCACTTTGAGGCTGAAGGGGTTCTTTTGCTGGATGGTGTGGGTGAAGAGGAAGCGGGCGTTGCAGTTGTAGTCGGTGAGGGAGTCTTTGGCCATCACGCTGGAGAAATACAGGTCGCCGTTGAGCCCCATGGACACGCGAGCGTCCTGCTGGATGGACATCATGTCTGTGGAGACAACAGGGCAGGCAGCAGACACAGAGCAGTTGAGGAGGACATAAATATGGAAGGATGCTCACTCAACTGAGGGAGGATGGTAGTTTAACAACCTACAACCATACCCCCAACACCCCCAATATGGCTTGTGTAGCTGTGTGTGTGTGAGCGTATGTGTGTGTGTATGTGTGTGTGTGTGCAGAGAGCAGGGCCTGCTGTGGTCAGTCAGGAGTGGTTGAGTGTCCTGAGGCTGCAGCAAAGGGACGTTGCTATCGTCTCCCAGGACCTGGGCTTTGCAATGCTTCTGCACTCTCAGCTGTTTTAAGAGGCCATGACACAAGCACACACACACACACACACACACACACATATACACAATCTCTCTCTATTGTTCTCCTTTCCCTCTCTCAGACACTCACACACTCTGGCCAAGCACACACAGTTCACACACACTCTTGCTCAGCAGTAATGGACACTGCAGGGAAGGAGAACGCAAGGAGCTGGCACCACAGTCTAACGCAGCAATACTGAACCATAAACAGGGACAGAATGAGGGACAGAGAGAGGGGGGGGGGGGCACAGGGAAATACAGAGTGAAAGATAGACATGACAGATGAGAAGAAAGTGATAAAGATGGCAACAGAACAAAGACAGAAAAAGAGTAATAAAGGAATACTTATCAAGAAAAAGATGGAGAGAATAAGAGAGGAGACACATGAAGGGACAAGTGAGAGGAAGAGTGCAGAGAGAGAGAGAAAGAGAGAGAGTTCCTCACTGCTGTCCATCCAGAAGGTGTTGGGCGGGGGCAGGCCAGGTGGGGGGTTGCAGGGCAGCACCAGGGGGCTCCCCTCAGACACCACAATAGGCTCCAGAACCTCCTTGGGCCACAGTGGCGACTCTGCGGGAACAACAGCACACACACTTAAGACATTGCTCGTGCTGTAGTGTTCATAATTAATCACACACACATACACACACACACACACAGCATCAACACCTTCACTTTATATTTTGTACACACATACATACACCTTAAACATATCACACATATAGCATCCCACCTATACATATATATATATATATGTGTGTGTGTGTGCACGTGTGTGTGTGCACTCACTGGAAACTCGCAGCAGGATCTTATTGGACATTGCTGTTCCAAACTCGTTGGAGGCAAAGCACTGGTACTCGCCCTCGTAGTCCTCTGGGCGACCGCCATTACGGAAGGAGATCTCCAGCGTCCCCGACGGCTTCCGCTGGGTCACGTGTAGCAACTTGACCACATTGAAGAACCGTGAATTCCGCTTCCACGTGTACCTGCCCATTGGTACCCATGCATACAGACAAACACACACACACACACACACACACACAGGTCGGCATGTACAGAAGGAACAATTGGAGAATGGGCCTAGTAGCTGACCAACAGATAGAGCCAGTACTGAAGTGTATCTCTCTCTGTGTGTGTCCAGAGATTTTCACCCAAATGAGAGCTGATTAACTGCTTCAGGCAACATGACCATATCAGACCTGTTTATTGCTACATGGGCCTGGAAATGAGCCTAGCAATCCAGACGTACCCTAGCGGTAACAAATGGTTTTGCTATGCAGGTACATCTAGAAATTAACCATAGGGCCTCAGTAGCTATGCTCCCATGTTTGATCGAGCCAATCACATCGTTCTATCATTGTGAGAGTCACCTAGATGTACGCTAGCCATAGCTTAGCAGGATACCTATTGTGTGCAAAGGCAAATTTAAAGACAACCGCTGATTCTGCCCCTTCGATTGAACCCGGTCAATTGGTCATAGCCAGACTATACATTTTGATGTTATTGCCTGGCTTGTCAGGCTTGTCAACATTTACAAGTGTAAAAAAGTTCTTCACTACATTTATAAAGAGCCACAGGTTCCAATGTCTCCCCTAACTTTGAACCCTGAACCATCCTGAAATGAACCCTGAAATTAATCATCCAGTATTTTAGGGTTCATGGCTTAGGGCTTCAGTGGAGACAATGTGATTCAGCCAAATTCTTCTTCCAGTTTGTTTTCAAATCAGTCAGACAGTATGTAGATCAGATATCAACTAAAGCCTCCACAGACCAAGTGAGAGGCAGGTGAATTGCAAACACAGCACTCCAAAGGGCACCAAGTGGTAATCTAGCAATATTCTAACAACAAAAACAATAACAAACCAAAAAAAAAGGCTGAGTCATTTTTGGAAGGCCATGAATGAAGAGTTGCATGGGCATGACTGGTCATCTGGGCGCATTATTCCAGGACACTGCCCTTCCTGGGACAGCCACCGTGGCACTGCCCTTATGTAAACAACCCCTCGTCAATACGGCCCGCCGAGCAAAGACAAATGTGCCCTGGTGTGAAGGGAACCACAGTTCCCAGCTGGTCCAGGACTTGTATGGCTTACGGAAGCAGAGGGGACCGCAGAGAAAGAGTAAGTAAGAGACAAAAAGGGAAGAGAAAGAGCATGAACAAGGAGAGAGAGGTATCTGGTTGCCTGTGCCGGTGCTATCTGATGGTACTATAAAGGGGGTTTTGGGCAGAGGGGGGTGCTAATTCCTGCTCCCCAGTGAAGATGCACTGGGCTAGGCAGCCCTGTGTTCACACTAATGGCTGTCATCCTCAATTAAGACAGGGTGGAGGAGATGGTGGGTAAAGAGAGGAGGAGGAGAAAGAAAGACAGGATGACAAAGACCAGAGCAGAGTGATGGAGGGACAGAGAGATTGAGACAGACAATGGGGCTGGAAAAAGAGAGAAAGAGAGATGGCATAGTGTGGAATGATAGAAAGAGCCAGGGAAGCGGGTGATGAGAGAGGGAGGACAAGTGTGTGTAAGAGAGAAAGAGAGAGAGACACAGAAAGCAAAAACTAGAGAATGGTGAAAGGCAGATATCCCCAAAAGGACACACTCAGGACGAACAGAGTGAGAAAGAGAAGAAAATGAAAGAGGGAAAACAAGGGAGAGAGAGACAGACAGACAGAGATAGAGGGAGAGGGAGGGAGTGAGGGAGATGTTGAAAGAGGGGATTGTCTGTTGGTCAGCACTCACGTTGGTAGCGGGTTCCCCTTGGCTTCACATTCAATGATGATGTTATCTCGGGGGTCTACAATGTAGTCCTTTGGAGACTGTTTCACAATGGTGGGAGGCTGTTTCACTGTATAGAGTGAGAGAAGAGGAGAGACAAAGAGAGAAAGAGGGAGAGAGATAGGGAATAAAAAAGAGAGTGTGATAGAGAGAGAGAGAAAAAGAAAGTGAAAAGAGCACTTAGCAAAGCCTCCATTTGTCAATCTAGTATCTCCCTCACACAGGATGGATCTTATGACAGCTGAGACTAATGATAGTGGGTTTTAATAACTGGAGTGATATTTTGTCTAATGACACTCATGATGCATGAACATTATCAGCTTTCGCTCTCTGTCACTCTAACGTCCTTTTGCTCTCCTCCTCTCTCATGCCATCCTCTTTTCATCTCTTTCATGTCCACAGTCCAGTGGGTTATAGGGGCAACCTAGTGTGTCCATCACAAAAAAATGCACACACGCTCTGTTCCTTTTTATTACTGAATCTACATTGTGCATGACAGTGTAGCAAACTGTGTATTAAAGAGTACTGTACTATTTATTTCATGGGATTTCTGTACTGATAAATTCTGAGCACACGTAATCGGGAATGATTGTTAGCAAAGTATTGTAAGAAGTGTTTCCTATTACAGATGTTATCAACCAGTACACACACACACTGATACACACACACACACACATATACACAAAACCTGTAAGAGCCGTAGAGAGTTTGTCTAGTAAATATTAGATGCGCATACTTACTCTCCTGCTGGATCTTTGCTGTTAGTTCCCGGCAGCAGGTGAGGAGAAGCAGAGAATGGGGAGGGAGGATTTAATATGACACTGTGAGTTACTACAACAGCTACTAAACACACACACTACTGCTCCTAATCAATCAGACACGAGGGCATTAGAGTAACACCCACACAGGGTTAATGGTATTAATACTACATCTAACGACACTACATAGGCCATAGAGATAAGGGATAATATAACCTACCTGTAGAGGTTAACATAGCGTGGGTTTCACAAATGGGAAGAGGACACAACAGACACAAACAGATAAAGTAGATTAGTAAGCAAGTTTGTCAAAAAGATGCTGGTAGAAGTGGCTGCTTGGCAGAATAAAGATTTTTTATGACACATTGTAAGGGTCCAGCTGGATCCTCACGGCATTTCGGGACAGTAACATATCATTCGACACAAGTACAAAAAAAGCACTGTTCATATTTTATGATATTGCATAATACTATATGGACAGACAGTGTCAGTGTTAAATAAAACAGTCACTGTAGGGGACAGCAAAACCCATCCACATGTTACAAGATATACAAGGTATAAGACAGAGAGTGCCTGGGGGCAACAACAAATGATGTCATCAAAAGGCCATCATTCCAATGTCCCTGTAAATGCAGTTGAGTCAGCTATTGAAAACAGGAGATATAACACTCTATACAGGCACAACACAATGTGACTATAAATCGAAGTGAGTCTGAGCTGTGTTACATAATGACCCTTAAACCACTAACAGCAAACTGAGCTGCAGTCCCACTCTCACAACCACAGCCCAGCTGTGAGCCTTCAGTTGGACTGCCTCATATTCTGTGCTGAGACAAAAATCTCTTTCTTCTAGACTCATTCAACTCTGTCTGACAAAATAGTACTGCAAGAAGTCCTCCAAATGGGTTTTATATAAAGACCGTCATGTCACTACAGCTGTGCTACATCTAAACAAATGCAAAAAGTGTAATAATTTACACATGACATTGTTTGACTTACTAATGAAGGCATGATTTTTTTTAGATTGAAATATTGACGTGTGTGTGCACATGTGTGTCGGGGGATGGGGTATTCTCTGTGACCCCTAGGTCTTGCAAAGCAAAGGATGATGGGACAGGTCCAACACTGCCTGACATTTATCATAGCAAATCAGCAAGGTTATATCATGGGGGGCTGCGTATGTGTGTGTGTGTCTGAGTGTGTGTGTGTGTGTGTGTGTTTGTGTGTGTGGTGTATGGTCTTTTTACCTCTATGCCTTGCATCTGTGTGTATGCGACTCACATGCCTCAGAGGATTTATACGTGTGTGTGTGTGTGAGTGAGTGTGTATGTGTGTGTGCGTGTGTGTATGCACGTGTAGATGGGAGTTCATGTGGGGGTGGACTCATTTGTGTATTTGCTTGTGTGCACAAAGCATGAAACCTTTTCTGTACACAAGTGTGTAAGCATGCATGTCCATACATAGCGCTTTGTGTGTGTGTGTACGTATTTGCCCACAGAGTAGAATTTACACGTGTTACACATATGTGTGTATGTCTGTGTGTTAGGTGTAAGTGTGTGACTATATGTATAAATACATGAACGGTGTTGCTTTTGAGTGTGATGATCATACAGTCAGTAATCAAATGTGCACAAACCAGGTTTTGTAGTTAATGTGTGTGTCTCTGAGTGTGTGTGTGTGTGTGTATGTATGTGTGTGTGTGTGTGTGTGTGTGAGTGAGCGCAATTGTGTGTGTGTATGTGTGTGTGTGTGTGTGAGAGAGAGAGTGCAGTTCTGTGTGTGTGTGTGTGTGTGTGTGTGTATGTGTGTGTGTGTATGTGCGAGTGCATGTAGGATGGAGGATGGGTAGTACTGCAGGGAGGTGATGACAGCCCTCATTATCAGCTCTACTCGAGCAGAGGACAGTGCAGCCCTCTTTCTGATGCCAGAAACCCCAAAACAGACAACGCAGCTTGCACTCTCCAATTAGAAAAAAGCGCCCCACCCCACACACGCCTGCGTGTGCCGGAGGTTAAGAGGTCAAGGGGTCAGGGGTCATATGGGTTATCATGACTCCTAGAAGTGAGAGGAGGAAATGGCAAAATAATCAATACACATTTATGAGCCTGGGGCCAGGAAGACACCAGCTATAAAAGTGACACTGGACAAAATGAAAAAGAGAGAGAGAGAGAGAGAGAGAATGGCAAAGAGATAGAAAGAAAAATACAAGAACAAGGGGCGGCTGAGTGAGCTCTGGAGACAATCACATTAATGGGCAGCCATCAGTGGTCAGAGCATATCTGCTTTTTATGGTCTGAGATGAGAGACAGCAGCCACGGCCTCTCTGGGGCTTTCTGGACTGTGTCTGGCTTCAGCCTCAGTGCCCCCTAAGAGGCTCTCTCAGACAGGCCCATGAATCTATCTGTGTGGGCAGGGCAGCAGCAGCATAAACAGACAGGCACAGACACAGACACAGACACAGAGACAGGGCATGACAGAGGCAGGAAAGAGGAGAGAAAGAATGAACAATGATATGAAGAATATGAAAACTCAGAAGGAGATATATTGTCTTTGAGGTCTCAGGGTTTACAGTATATTCCCATTGGAGAAATAGAGTATATTCCTATAGGGGAATACAGAATATTGTATTCACATGTTGTATAATATCTCAGATTTTATTGAAATCATGAGTCATCTAATTTGCATTGAATTGAGTTAAGGTCAATGAGGTGACCTTTATGTACTTGTTGCTGAATAGGACAGTGAAGGTGTGAGTGCACTGGACATGTCCTGAAAAAGGGAACGTGTGTGTGTGTGTGTGTGTGTGTGTGTGTGTTTCATATAACCATGTAACAGTAAACAGGATGTCAGGTTGCTGACTCCTCTTCTTAACTGGGAATCAATGGAGCCTTCAGAAACAGCCATCTCATTTCCACTACATTCTGGAGTAAAAGCAATGACAAGCAAACCAGCACTAAACATTTTTTCCACCTGTCAATCAGGCTGTTTTATAGCAAAAGCTGTGTGTGTGTGTTTGTGTGTGTGTGTGTGTGTGTGTGTGTGTGTGTGACATACTACTACTGACACATACTGACAAAAACAGAGAAAGTGTGGGGGTAGAGTTTGTGGATGTCCTTATGGATACGCATGTGTGCCTATTAAAAACTGCATGCAGACCCCTCCCCCTCGCTACACATGTGGCGGCATCACAAAACTCATATGTTGAGTTTCATGCGCAAAGGAATTCATGATGAGACAATGTGACCAGCCATGTGATAGTTGTGTGACACAAAAAAACATCATCAGCATCAGCATCACCAGGGAGATGCTTCCCAAAAGATGCTGATAATCCCCTACCATTTCTTTTTCCATCCATCCATCCCCCTCTCTCTCTCTCTCTCTCTCTCTCTCCCTCTCTCTGCCAGATAGAGGCCTCTTCTTCACTAATGGCCAGCTCTCATGTTTTCTCTTCATAAATAAAACATGTGCGTCTCCATAAATAGCATCCATGCTTATGGAGCCACTTTTTAAAAATGTGTCAGTGGTGGACTTACGATCAAGTGGGACTTCGATGGACGTCACGGTCCTCAGGACGAGCAAGAGGAGAGGCCATGTTGCCAGACCCACCCCCTCGCCTTGCTTCAACATCGCTCTCCTCCGAATGGCTCCTGCCAGCACTGGCGTTGTCTCGGATTGGCACAGCAGCAAACCTTTGGCCTTTCTGACCTATCAGAAGAGAGGAGGGGGAGCAGAGAGACACAATTAGGATCCCTTGGACAGAATGGGCCTTGGAGCAAATCCTGTTGATCTAATGCGTCAACTGGAACAGATGCGATGGAAAACTAGAGGTGCAGTTTATAGAAGATGTACTCCACAATGACAACCAGGAACCAGGAAGTGGCTGTAGGCCCAGGTGCGTGTATGTGTACATTTATGCATGTGCGTGTGTGTGTGTGTGTGTGTGCGTCTGCCATGTGTCACTTCACCCGTGTGTGTGTATCCATGTGTGACAGCATGTCATGATGGTGAAAGGGCATGTGCATAGACATATGTGGGTGAGTCTCTCACATAATTACACATACATGGGCCTGTGTGCGTACCGTGTGTGTATATGTGTGTGTGTGTTTCGGCAGACTTACTGAATGTGTATAAGATTAAGGTTGTGTGTGTACACGCATGCATATTGCATGTACTGTATGTAGGAGAATGTGTATTTGTGTGTGTTTGTGCATTAATGTGGAGGTTTCTAGCTGACCTACATGTGCAGCTGAGGCCAGCGTACCCCATAGGCGGTTTGTGTGTGTGTGTATGTGTTGTGCCCAGCGGGCTGCAGAGATTCAGAGCCTCCCCCAGTCAGAGGGCTGACACTGGGCACTGGGTACACGGCACTGGGCACTGGGCACCATGCAGCATGAGGAGGGGAGCCAGGCACTCACACCTGCCCCCTAAACCAGCAGTCTGGGCCCTGCACCACACACACGCACACACACACACACACACACACACACACACACACACACACACACACACACACACACACACACAAACATACACACCACACACTCTCCAAGCACTGCCAGCCTCAGAGGCACTCAGAAGGTCTCCATCTCTCCCCCCACTGCACCCTGGATGAGGTGAATGTGTCTGTGCGCCAATACACTCACCCATGTGCCGTGTATGTATTTGTATGTGTGTGTGTGTGTGTGTGTGTGTGTGTGTGTGTGTGTGTTTGTGTGTTGTCTCCTGTCTCCGCCCTCCTCAGACTATCACAGCAGCCCATAGGGACTAGGGACCACAGTGGCCCCGAGCCTGGCTAATTACCACCCATTACATCCACTGCAAATAATCATTATGCACTATTAGTTTCTAGCTATTTCGGGTTGTTTGGAGATGCGCTGTTGGCTTAGCTTCCTGGCCTAGCATGGCCAGGGTACGAACTAGAGGGGAGATGAGAGGGGCTGTCTGTGTTTGAGATAACATGCTAATTAATCCAATTGAGGCGCAGCACAGAGGGGTTGGGGATGCTCGCTCCGAAGGCCCTGACAAACTCCAGCTGGGCCTAACTGATGTGATGGAGGATGTGCTGGGAGCTCCATAATGAAGACCCAGGGCACTCTAATCTCCTGCTGCTCCTGCTGTTGGGGCTACTCGGGTGGATGGATGGGGGGTGGGGCTGAGGAGGGGTGCTCGGTTGGCAGGGGTGCTGATGGAGGACAGGTGGTGTAGGAGAGGATGGGAGGATGGAGGGGAGGGGAGGGGAGGGGGGAGAGGGGAAGGGAGAGGGGGCGTAGAGGCAGGGGACCTTCGTGCTCTTTTGCATCAGCAGGGGGGAGCAGTCAGTGATTTATAGGTGACCAAAAGGAAAGGCTTTGGGGCTGGTTAGTGTCCGGTGTCCAGGGAGACCACATGGAAGAGGATGCAGAAAAAAGAAGGCTTTAATGTCAGCCAGACCAGAGCCATCTAGCTGCTACCTCCAAAGGATTTTCATTTTTAGTTTAGGAATGTCCATATATACACAGACCACGTGTACAAGCACAGGCACACACACACACATACAGAGATGCACAATACACACATACATACATGCATCACACATCACTGACACACACACGCACACCCAGTCCCATACACACACCATCTGGTGTATGACTCCAACACCATCTAACAAAAAAGCTAATCTGCCCCAGGGGGAGTGGAACATGCCTCTTCTCTTCCTCTGGGACACAACTACCCAGCCCAGTCCAGCCCAGCCTCACACACAGACTCCTCACACACACCCCTAACACACACACTCCACAGACTCCTCACAAATACCCCTAGCACACACACTCCACACACTCTCTATCTCTCTCTTACACATTCACACACACACATTACAGTAAAACCTACTCAAGGTGTATATCCCTCACACACACATACCCACACACTCCAGATACACACCCCTAACACACACACAACACATATACACATTCCTGACACACACACACACACATCATTGCACCCCTTATTCATACACACTTCAGCCACATTCCTCTCCCATACTATTGATGCATACACTCTCTCTCACACACACACACACACACACACACACGCACATACACACACACACACACACACACACACACACACACACACACACGCCCAGACCACTCACATTCTTGACAGGTATATACCTCAAACACTAACAAAGGAAGCCAAGACTGACAAGGCTGTGTTCACGTTGGGCTTTTGTGTGGAAAAAGAAAAGCTAGACTCATCCATCCAAGCAGGCGGTCATGGACGTATCTGTCCATTCATTCATCTATTCCCAGTGGGCGGGCGGAACTGGAGTAAACTCTCCCAGATCGAGGTCACTGTGACTTCTAGGAGCCTTTGATGAACGAGCCGCCGAGCCAGCGCAGTGTTCACCAGTGTAGCATCGCCTCCAGCACTGAAGCAAGCCACCATGAGTAACACAGGAGAACACAAACACACACATGTACGTGTACACACACACACACACACACACTCTCTCTCTCTCACACAAGCACATACACACACACACACACTCTCTCTCTCTCTCTCTCTCTCTCACAAGCACACACTGTGTTCTACATGTTCTCATTGTTAAGGGGTTAAGGCCGCAGATTCTTCAAAGCACGTTGAGATGATGTGTGATGCAAATGAAATAAAATCTCTCACTCACTTTCTCTCCTGCACACACACACACACACACACACATACACATACACACACACACACATGCAACACACAGAGAAATGTCCTCAAACCCACTCATGCAGATTGACACAGACTGCGAATTAGCCACGGGCAGTCTTAGCCTCGGTGCTCCCTTAGTTGCTGTTGACAGAGAGAGGTCCTCTGCATACCACCACATCCTGGACCCCTGGTCACCAGACTAGTCCAGTCACCACACCTCAGGGAGGCCGCCTGAGCTGGAGACCAGACACCCGGCCTCACACAGGATCCACACACAAGGCCACCTGAGGACGCAGCACTGCACACACACACACACACACACACACAGACAGATAGATAGACATACACACACTCTCTCACACACACACTCAAAGAGACACATATACATACATGTACACACAGAGACACTCACATGCACACACACAAGCGCACACACACACACACACACACACACACACACACACACACACACACACTCAACTGGGAGCTCGACCAGCTGTGCCAGGTCGACAAGCCCATCACTGGGTTTGTGTTCCTACATCACACGAGCAACTATGCATCCATTTATTACTGGACAACTGGGAATAATTATGATTATTATGCGAATGTTAATCACCAGTCGTGACCTGGAATATTCTGTGTGAGTGAAGTCATAACTCATTATGAAAAATGACCTACATGAGTTTTAAAGTGTGCATATGTTGAACTGCTTTCTAAATTCTTAATGGGCCTGGGTGTCACTTGGGGCGATCTATCCAACACACCAGGGCTTTGTGCACAAGCTACAGTCTCTATGGGTCCCAATTCCTTCAGGCCCTTATGCAATATAGTCAATTAAGGCTTTCTATCAAACAAAGGCTATTTGTTTTGAAAGGAACTAGGTAGTTGCTGTTGTATTTTGATTCAGGTTCCCGACTTAGGGCTGAATATTCTGGCCACTTAACCATCTCTCTCTTATAGCTCTTATATAGAGTATTTGGTTTATCTTAATTCAGCATTACTGAATGCATTTGGATGGAAACAAATATAGTCTTCTGCATGTCTAGAAGCCTTGAAACATGGCGACAGCCACAATCAAGATATTTTGAGGGTTATGAAATTGTAATTTGCACTCAGAAGAGGGTGCAAAAGCAAAGATAAAAAGGGTGACACAGGGAGGTAACAGCTGCAATGCCCAACCCAACAATCCTGTAACACACTCAACACACTCCAGCCACACACTCACACACATGTCTTGGTTAATACAAGAAATAAGGAGGAGAAAGGAACTGGCCAGGGTCCTGAAATGCTTACAGCACTCTGACCTGCAATCCCTGTAGCCACAAACCTCAGGTGCCTTCCAATTTGCATTCAAGCAGAAGAGGTTGCAAAAAAGGGGTGATAATTAAGGCAAATGCAGTGAGAGAGAAAAAAGAAGAGGAGGAGGAGGAAGAAGGGGAAGTCGACTAAGTCTGGGGTATTTGGGGGCATGTGTCCCCAGAGGTGTTCTATCAGGGGGTGGGGGAGGGAAGGGCCTGCGTGCTAAAAGGGGTTAATGATGCACAGAGACGACATAGGCAAACAGGGCTAAACTGGCACAGTGGTAACGCCTAGTTGCCCCTGGTGATGACAACATGGAGGGGTGAGAGGCACCCACCGGAGGGGGTGCAGTGCCCTTCAGCATGGCTGAGTCTCTCCTCTTTTGCTTCATCCTCTCCTCTTATCCTCTTCTTTCCTCTTTTTCTTCTTCCCCTCCTCCATCTTGTTCTCTCTTCCATATCTCATTGCTCTCTCTCTCTCCCTATTCAGCTGACACTGGCATTGCCTGACAAGCTCTCCCCTCCTGCCCCCCGTCTCCACCCACAGCCCTCTGCCACATCCAGCACCCATGGCTCCTGATCTATAAATACCCCTCACGCCTATCACAGTCAATTACCCTCTGCAGGGTAAGGCCTCCGAGCTCCAGACACACACACACACACAGTGTGTGTACTGATTCTCCGCAGGCAATCAGTGCCCCCGCACCACCACCATTCTCTATACTGTGCCAAAGGGAGGGGTTGTGAGGGTAGTCATTTTCATTCATACACTCATACATCATGCACGCATGCACACACGCACACACATATTCCCGTGTGCACACATATGCAACCATAACTACCTATGGGAAGATAAGCGCATTCATGGCATACCCATCCACACATACACACACACATACACACACACACACATGTTCAGGTATGCAGGAGGGCGCACATGTATACCTGTGGGTGCATTTGCAAACATGCACATGCATATGTGAGTCTAAGTAGAATCTATAGGAGCATGGCCTACATAATCCATGCCAGTACAAGTACATGGCCTCAGAGTTCAAATGCACACTGATCTTGCTACTTGCTAATACCTTCTAGGGTGCTGGCGTGCTATGGATCTATTGTTATGAAAATGCCTGGTTTACAACACACACACACACACACACACACACTAGATCTGGTGGTAGAGAACCTATGGGTCGCTCAAAATCAGGTATCAGCCCAGGGGAGAATGTCTGAGCCTGAATTATGTAATAATGGCCTGAAATGGAAATAAATAATCTTGCTTGCTCTTGAGACTGTGGCTCTGAAGTGCGTCGATATAAAAAGCTTGTAAAATGTGGGTCATGAGCCAGAGCCATGAACCCACCCCAGCGAGCACTCGGGTGTGTGAGGCTATGAGATTACTGTATGTGCCAAACCACTGGGGCGCTGGGATCAAGGGACTCACCGCAGTGCCGGGGAGCTATCCAGCAGTCTTAGTGGTGGAGCAGACAATCACCTCAGAGGCCTGTGGGAAGAGAACAGAGCCAGGGTCAACAGGCGGCACAACTTTGGAGACTTTGAGCATGACAAATATCAACACAGAGATTTGGGCTAAAACTATCAAGAAAATGTCAACATAAATGTCAAACATATACTATATTAACAACAACAACAATACAAACTGTATTCACAACACTGAAGACTGAAGAAAAAAAAAGACCAAATAAACAACTTCAGGAGACACCTGGTGTGAAATGGACAAAAAGCATTTTGAAACATGATAAAAAAGTTTTCAAAACATTTGTCGAAGATGCATGTTTTTTACATCATCCCATGCCTCTCCTACAAGACCACATTTAGTATATGTTTGCAAAAGGTTTACAATGGTGGTGTTTGGGGCATCATGCTAGGTGCAATAATCACTATTTTTAGACCATAAACAAGGCTCAAAGTAGCCCCACACTTCATTGGTAGCATAATGAGGGTCTTAACATTAAAAACAAGGCTTTGAGAAGTGAGAGTTTGGTTGAATTGGGCTACAACATCAACATACTGAAGATTCTAGCCTACCTGCTGCCATAGCCTTCCTGATCTGGATTGTTAATGACACTTACCCACACTGATTAGAGACTTCACTTAGGACATGGAGACTTTGCTGTGTGTCCATCTTATGTGCCTCTGAACTGTCAAGCATCTAATGAAAGAGCCCATAGCCTAGCCTCACCTAGCCTATGCCAAACAGAGCTTGGATAACAGCTCTGTTGCTAGCTTACAACTTCAGAGCTAGACAGCTTCCAGCCTGTCTGAAAAACGTTTGAAACTGACGATGGAGGCAATATAGCAACATCAAGAAACATCAACAGCAACCCTACCGGAAAATCACCCTACCGGAAAATCAAGGTAAAGTCTTCATAATAAACTATCTGTAAACATAGAAAGTTCTCAATGCCTCGTTTTAAATGTTAGAGCCCTCTTTATGCTACCAAGACATGTGGAGCTACTTTCAGCATTGTCAGTGGTGTAAAAATAGCAACTTCTTTGCATGGGCAACACTATGCCCTTAGCATTTGCATTGTAAGCTAGTTGGGAACATTGGCTAAAAGAGACGTATTTCAGAATGCTAAGTTCAAACAGAGGTGGGCTATTCAACAAAAGTTTGTACTCATTATCATGTTTCAAGACAACCCAAGTCCATTTCACACCGTACTTCTCCTTTAACTGTGAGTGTATTTTGACTTCATGGCTACAACAAGCATAGCAAACACTTGAGATTTGCAAAAGCTAATTAGTCACAGTCTTTCTGTCTATAACAGCTAAATTAAAATCAATGATGATGGTGATTCAGCATGCAGGTAGCCGTGTCTGCTAACTTGTGTTTCCAGACGCTCTGGTAGTGTGCACACTGTAGCACACTGATCTGAGGTGGACATTGCACATGAGGCCTCACCAGCGTGGCTCTTGTTGGCAGACATCTTAACCCAGATGGGACCTCCGCCATGCAGTCTGCCCAAGCCACATTTGTTTGCTTGATGCCATGTTTAAAAAGCTGGAAAACCACCCACACAATGGCAGCACAACAGAACAAGTGAGTGAATAACATAAGTGCCATTATCATGGATTTATATCTTTGTCCTTTATTATGGCATTATCTAGCATCTCTAACTGAGTTTCTCGGTATACTGTACTGCATGTGGATGATCTAATTATTCCAAATGGACTTGGGCTGCATTGATGCTGTATGCTCTTTGAGGCTAATCAAACATATGTGAGTCTCAAGGCTAGCTTGTTAGCTTCCTGTATTTAAGCCTGCAGTCAAGGACAGAGCAGACAAACACCAAAGCCAAGCTGGTCAGGAGCAACACCCAATCATGCCTTACCTTACCCCTCCTCTGCCCCAAACACATACATAACCATGATGAAAAACTGGACTAATTTCCAGTGCATTTATAGTTCATTTCCTGTGTCCTAGTATCTACCAGCTGTTCTAATATTTCCCATACAGATGTTTTGATTACATATGTGCAGATGGTCAGATTTATCAGTGAGGATGCTAATGTGCATACAGGCCAGTGTGTTTCTGGGTGAGGAGCTTGAGAGCCTGGGGTCACCACAGTCCTACTTGCTTAAGTGTGTGTGAGTCACCTACCCACATGGAGGTAGGAGGGAACAACCGCTAGCCCCAATCTAACAATAAACACACTCAACGCACTCAAGCCACACATTCTGTCTTGGCAGAGTAATACGAGGACTTGTGGACAAGGGAACTGGCCAGGGTCCTGAAATGCTTCTACCACCCTGTAGCCACAGACCTCAGGTACCTGTAATTCCTGGACCAACTGGTAAGCAAGAGATGTTGAAGGATGAAGGATATCAAAGCACTGTCTGATATTTGACATGAGAATGAAAGGATAAGACTGCATAATAGTACTGTACATAAAACAATGGCCAAAGGGCTAATGTCTGGCAGTGATCTGCCTGAATCCCTGACCAGGGCAATATAAACCCAATAGGAGTCACTATGTTCACCTCAGAAGAGGAACAAGATGAGCTGAGGGCTGCACTAATGACAGTGTCCTGAGAGAAGAAACCAGAGCAACACAGGGTACACAATCTGGCATCCTGTTCGTGAGGACTTGAGACAGGACACCACACACACACACACACACACACACACACACACACACACACACACAGATACTATACACTGTAGGCCTGTGTGTCCGTAACCATTCCCACACCCCCTTAGATACAATCTAAACATTCCCAAAAGCTAGAAACTGTAAAGTGATACAAGAGATGACCTTTTAGAATGCCATGTCACTAAACCCTTCTCTCCATTCAGATAATTTCACTAATGAATTCCCCCTCAAATAAACAAAAGATTAAGGGCATCGTTAAAGCTTTCATAGAAATGACTCATATCCCTGGATAATGAAAAGAGGCTAAGATTTATTCATGTGTTAAGTGTGACAACAGTCAAGGATTTAGGCCTGGCAAGCAGATTAGAGGGAGCCTCAGGAGTTTTGAGTATGTTTCGTCAAAACTTGTTCTACAACATAAACAATGAGTCAGTGTATTTCTCATGTCCAAGTTTATCATCTGTGAGCAGTGCATATCTAAAGGCCATCATCTAATTTGTGTCGATCCGTAATCTAATTCCATTCCCTTAGGACATTCCCCTGGTTATCAAATGGTTCTCATAGCCACCCACACACAACACTGAGATCAAGCCATTTCACCAGTAATAGGCTACATATTGGAAAAAAGAATGAATGTACCAGTATTAAATTCCAAAACTTCAGAAGAATGGAAATGAAGGAGCATACAGGAAGTGACATACGATTCCAATTCTACTTACAGCTCAACACCACTACCCGTGTGAAAAGTAGCATTACAAACATATCTAGAAGTACACTAGTGGGAATGAAGACGCTGTGAAAGTGGTCTATTTTTTTGAGCTTAGAGCACTGACTCTAGACCAGCTGAGTCCAGGCCATCAGCTGAGGAGGTGGACACAGGCGCAGACAGACGGGCGGCCTCTCCACACCCACAACCCCTCATCTGTTTCAGTACGCATCACGCCACTGAGACGCCAAGAGCCCTTTGCCAGCACTTCTAAGCATGCACCCAGGGCAACGAGACAAAAAGAGGTCAATGCTTCCAGGCCACTCTGAGACACAACCTTTATGTTAAGTGGGATCATCTCTGAGCAATAGTTTTGACTGAATGAATTTGGTAGGAAATGTCGAGCAGCTGAGGCTGGACAGGGTTAGGTTACACTTCACCTGCATCCACATCTAATCTAATTACAACCCGGAATCACTTTGGCAGTGACTGTCTGCTCACTTCCCAACAACTCCGCTACGCTTCCCAGAAAATTGGCCTCCCTGACCTGACCTTTGAACTCTTTCCATTAGAGGGGCAACAAGAGGTGAGTAAACACGTCTGCCAAGACTGTAGTGTGAGGGTCAGGGGTCACAGAATGGAGCTAAGAAGCCATCTCTCAAATGGATGTTGTTTGCACTGTTTTGCTTACACGCTATTGTCACTATCGGAATAGCTGGCGTGGAGAAGGTGAGTGAATTAGCTGAGTGGGTGAGTGTTATTGTCACAAATATGTTGGGGATTTTTTTGGGGTGGAGAAGACAGAAACAAGGGCAGTTGTTGTTTTTCATAAAGACGAAACAAAATAAAAAACAAACAAACAACACAGCAGGCTGTGCTGAAGAGATGGTGGGTCCATGTGCACAGCTCCAAGGAGGGAAAGGAAAGATGGAGGGACAGTCAAGAGAAAACAGGAGAAATGCGTCTCTCATGCTTGGTAGGAACACTGTCTCAATGGTGCAGCCTGACCTACTTTTAATCAGAGAGAGAGAGAGAGAGAGTGGGGGAGTAGAGAGAAAGAGAAACATGGGGACACAAGAAGAGAAAGGGGGAGAAGCTGGATAGAAAAGCCAGAGTGGGGGAAGGAATAGGAGAGTAGAGTAAGAGGGCAGCATGATGAAAGTCTGTGTGTGTGTGTGTGTGTGTGTGTGTGTGTGTGTGTGTGTGTGCAGAAGCAACTCCCATCCAGGCCCAAGGGCATGTGTATGAGTGTTTGTGTTTGTGAGTGTGCCTGTTGTGGGGGGTTGTGTGTGTGTGTGTGTGTTTGTGTGCATGTGTGTGTGCAAGTGTGTGCGTGAGGGGAGCTGGGGGTTAAAGGAAGTGCCTGGCTCCATGGCGAATAAATCAATGGCTGCTTCTCCCAGAGCGCACTGAACTTCCTCTCCTTTTCCTCCAGCATGTCTGCCATCACCGCGTTTCCCCCATCAGCATACATAAATTAACTGTCCAACTGCCAGATACCTGGAGCTATCCACACGCACAGACACACGCGCACACACAGCAGTACAAAAATAGAACAAAATACCCTCGAAAGCAACAGAGACAGGATTTCCAGACATCCTGACTCACACACACACACTGTCTGGGCACGTCGCAGCGGATTGAAGAGATATGCTTCGAATCGCGTCTCTGTGCCTAGCCTTCACATGTCACCGAGCTAAAGGAGCAAGAAGGGGGAAATGGCACAGGCACACTGATCCGAGATCAGCCGACCTGCAAGGGCTACAAGAGCAGGATGAGCCGGGATGCAAACACAAATAGATGAAAAATTAATTGAGGGAAGCCGTTTTCCTTCTTTTTAATCACAGCTCTTAATGGCCTTTTTGCACCAACAGATGAGAAGTCAGATGCTTTGGTGCTTAACTGGTGCATGAGCTGGGAAAGCGGGGTGCTTATGTGTGTGTGTGTGTGTGTGTGTGTGTATGGGGGGTAGTCTGATTAGAGTCTTTTAGTCTCTTTACCCAACAAGGAACCTTGTTCCTCATTGGCTCAAAGGCTCCATGGAGACCAGGGTGAAACCTCTGGCACTTATTCAAACGGGGTTGCTTCCCAACCTTCTGCTGCAGGTCAAGCCCAAACACCCTGGCCTTCCCCTGAAATATTAAACACCTCCATTCCATTAAACAGCCCCCCCCCAACCCCCAAAACAACACACCACCCTCCCCCCTCTGACCTTCAAAAAGATGTTTTTCTTTTGACATGCGAGCCCAATTACGAGGACCATTACTTTTGAAGATTAGGTAGATAGCCGCACGTCACATATCAGCGGAGCTATAATTTGGGGTGGGGGGATGAGGGTCACCATTCAGATTAGGAGAATATTAAATGCTGAAAATGTTACTTGAGAAATTATCTGTTGTGATGTTTTTATTGAATTTTACCTCTAATTTCCATAGCCACTGAGAATTTGTCTCGGCATGCCTTGCACATGCAGGTACTCATGTGATATGGATCATCAGGGGGCCATGCTTTTATTAAAATCTATCATTCATAATTCAGTTAGTAGCATGTGTGTGTGTGTGTGTATGTGTGTGTTTGAGGAAGAAAGCTGAACAAGCAGACACCAAATGTTTAAACTGGTAATTATAACACAGCTAGGCAGTGATTTTCCAAAGATAATAATAATTCAAGTAATTAAACAATGCCTATCTTATGATCAAACACAATTACAGGAAATTAGAGGAATTTTCAATATGATGACATTTGAAGGAGATAAAGAAATGTCAGTCATATATAAACCATATATAATATAGATCATAATGCGACTTTTTTCCCCTCCTGTACATGTGATTGCAAATAGCAGCTTTGTATAATATGGCTGGATTGTCTTGTCATGGGTTATTTAGGGTTAGGTATTATTTTTAATATTGTCATAAAGGTATGGATCATAAAAATGGCTTGTGGTTCAATAAGCAAGGCTCCCATAAGAAATTCATACAAAGTACGAAGTTCACATACAAGTATAATTAGGGCAGGGCAATCTACTTTTCCATATTGACCGATATTGATTTTGATCACGATTAAATCAACATCACTCTGTTGAGTGATGGTTGTCTAAAGATGGCTTATTCTGTGTATGTAGCCAATGGGAACCTTTAAAAAGAAGAACCTTTAAAAAGAGTGTCAGAGATGGAACAACAAAGCATCTCTTCTGTGAAGGGCACCCGACATATAACACAGAGATGAAACGCCAGTGGAGTCAGGGAGTGTGACGCGGGGCGCCATATCTACAGCACACAGCCCACCATCTCTCTCAATCAACCACCAGTCAAGCACACACACCAATTTGTGCACACACACACACACACACACACACACCCTTCCCCACTGACTGGGGGATGTTAGTGAAAGAGGGGATGTGGGTGTAGGGATGGAGGGATAACAAACAAAGGTGAGAGGGAGCTGCTTGATGGAGCGAATATCCCATCAGGGAGCTGCGCTGTAAGGTGTGTGTGAGTGTTTGTGTGTGTCTCCGTGTGTGTGTGTGTGTGTGTGTGTGTGTGTGAGGGTG